>VXAC01008725.1:109285-129939 GCA_013399225.1 Rhipidura dahli | reverse complement strand
AAAAAAAAAAAAGCTAAGACCTAAAATGTGAGTTTATTCGTTTATTATAGCAGGAGATGGCATGGAAAAATTAAAGTTTTAGTAATTCACTGAGTTTTAACTGGGAAAATGTATGCAGGAAAATTCTGTAGGGTTTCCATTGCTAACATCTCTCCAAAATCTCCAGTACTGTGTAAAGGATTTATTTTCTCAGAGACTCAATAGTGGTTGCCACCCATTTCAGACTGGAAGTTCTCTGTAGATTTATAGTAATCTCTGTTTTAGACTCTCTACAAGATGATCCAGGACCAAAACAACAGAATCTCTGTTTTAATCCCTTCCTCTGTTGTGATGCCATGTTAATTAGAGAATTCCTGTTCTAAGGTGTTCTCTGAATGCCTTAAGAGAGATATTTTTTATCAGCATGGAAATTATAGTGCTCTTACTTCTCTCAGAATCTGTGGAATGAATTTAAAAGGTATGTGAAATCTGCAAATCTATAGGACTGTAAAAACCTAATCTTAAAGAATTTCTGCAATGGCTGCAGTTTGAACAGGAATACATTTAAAGCAGACATTTCTATCTATGCAGTGTGCCACAGTACACACTTCAGCAGCTGACCTAATCTGGAAAGATTTTACAGCTAGTGTTGAATGCCTTGTCACAGCTGCTTTGCTGCATTGTTAAAACCAGTGTGAGCATCTTTGCAGTGGCAGCAGTACCATCGTGTGTAGCCACAGCGTGTGTACACAGAGATTGATCTGATCCAACTGCAGATGTATGAGTTAAACATGCACCTCTAAGCTAATTACTGTTATCAATGGAGAAAAGTAGACACATGGAAAGATTAATTCATTTGACTGAACTGCTGACTGAAAGACTGGCCACAAGGGATGGGAGCCTATATACCTACTTTAAATCAAGGCTTCTAAATTCTGGTGCTGCATTAGAACAGAAAAATCCCATTCACACTGCTTAATGGATCAGAAAAAGATAAAGTAGGTTCCACTTAAGACTTCACTACTTAGAATTGCACACCAAACCCAAAGAGAAATAAGTCAGAATGTCAGGGTTGAGGTCTTGAGACAGCAGATATTCCTGATAATAGTAAAATGTCTGAAATGATCCTATTGCAGTAAACATTAAGGCATAGGTCAGGTAATACAGCTGTGTGCCTTACAAATTTCATAGAATAGGATAAATACGTGGCTGGGAAGAGTCCACACAATTGCCATATACATCTCTAAGCATAAGAATAAAAATATGTTATTTTTCTTTCCATCCTCTAGGTCATTGAAAGGAAATTAAGTGTTCAGCTTTGAGGGAGATCTAAGGAGGGGGCAAAATTTAACAGAAGAGCAATAAGTGCCTGTGGCTGTCTGGAGAAATGCTAGTAAAATGCTACAGGGGGAAGAGGAGGGAGACACTATCTCAAGACTTCAGATATTTCTGCAGAGGAAAGCAGTCTATATCACAAACCAGAAGAGGTTAGTCTCAAATTCTGATTAAATAAGATGAAAAAACTACTTCAAGAACACCTATAATTGGCAGGCCACATCACGCAGCATTAACTCAAGGGAAGTTTATCCACGAAATCTTGTCTGAGTAGTTTTAAAATTTTCACTTTAAGTGGTAATCTTCCACTCTCCAAATGATTAAACCAGAGAAACAGGCTTATCTATTTATGTGGAGTAAGGCTTCCAACCTTAAAACAGACTCACTATATCAAAAAGACCTTAAAACAGACTCACTATACAAAAAGACAACCTTCCCCTTAATGGAAGCAGAAGTAAAAGTTTTGAAGGCAAAACCTGCAGAACTCGGTGACCTCTCATCAAGATCAAGCACGACAGCATGCAAACCTGAGCATATTCATGAACAGTAAATTTTTAAAAAATAACTGAATTGATTTGTTTATGTATTTATTTATTTAGCTGCTTATTTATTAATTGAAAGAGGACCCTCCCAGGACTTAACAAGCAAGTCATGTTCCAAAACTGCATTGGGAGGCAGATGGCTGAACATGACTCCAGAAAGTGATAGACAGAACTCCATGCAGCCAGAGGATAAAACTGCCTGTCCTAGTGCTGGAATTCAACGTGTAGATATAACTTGTAGCTCTCACTGGTAATCATTAACACTTTTAACTTATATGTCTGGGTATGTGATCTCAGTGTGTTCAGCCTCTTGGTTTGCCTGTCTGATTCCACAATAACACTTATAAACATTTTGGTTAACTTCAAGCAGCTTTGTCATAGAAACAGATATTTCAAAAGTAAATGTCTGAGGAAAACTCATGAGGAAGAAGAGTTAAATCTGAATAACATCTCTAGAGAAAAAAACCAAAAAAGAGGGCATGGGGTTTAGCCTAGGTAGAAAGATGTTCAACAATCAGAGTTTTGGGGCTATTACATATGCTCTGTGATTCTGAACTCTTTAAGGATTTTAGTATTCCCAAAAATCTATGAAGCTCGCAGAAATTCAAGAGCACAAATGTTTTGGGAACTATTCTTATCTTAGATCAATGTTGGAGTAGTCAAAGAACAATACAATATATTCAGTAGCAGGTATCTTCTTATTGGCTAGATATTGTGGGCTTATGGTCAATAATTATATGTTAATTAATAATTAATGTTTTCTGCAGTAATTTTACAGCAATCTCAGAACGTCTTGACAGACAGCATATGTGCTTTATATGTCATCTACACACTGCAATAATCCTTTGGCTTTGTGTACATTGTTCTGTCAAATTTCTCCAAAATATTTTCACAGCAAAAGCAGTTGGTAGAGTTCCATCAGCACTTCATTGCAGAAATTTAGAGCACCTGCAGACAACTTATTATACCATATTATACCATACTGTGACAAAGTCTTAGAATCATTTGTCTCATAAGTCCTGCCAGCATCTTTTCAGTACTTTCAAGTATTTTTCAAAGCCTTTCCAGTACTTTCAAGAACTCCATCCTTTACCCACTCATCATCTACACTGTGATCCATTCCTGCTTTTACACAGCAGTCATATGTTGAAACAGTCCAGGTCTTGAATATAGGTCAGTGCAACCTCTAAAAAACAGAAGAAAGAATAACTCTAATGAGAAAATAATACCACCACTACAACAGAAGTACCCAGAAAAGTACTACAGGTGTCACAGAACTACTAGAAGTAGGAGGTAACTCTGTTTTGGTACAACTCAAATGCTGTCACAGAAGCAGATCTCTTACCAATCACCTGAGAAGAACTTATTAGAAAGAGTACGTTTCCCTCTAAAATCTTCATGTGCTTGTGTAACTCCTATGTTTAAAGGGTACCTCAAATATTTAGTAGGTCAATATTTACCTCCATATTTAGTAGGTCATGGTGTGAAGACCTATCACTAGAAGAATATATGGTGAGATTCATGCTGAAGGATACTATTGGGTTGTGCTTCACAACTTTGATTCTTGAGCATTAGTTACAATGAAGCAAAACAAAACCAACCAACCAACCAAACCAAACCAAAACCAACAACAACAAAAAAACAAACAACCGCCCCCCCCAAAAAAAAAACCAAGAAAACCCCACCAAATGGATAGATAAAACCCAGACACTTGATTTTTAAATCTTCGAATCATATACAATTTCTTAATGTAATACATGACATAATTCTTGTCAGTCTTTTGTTCTTGTTGATCTCTACAAGACACAGAGGGCAATGGAAGTAGGGAAATATTTCTGTATCACCCCATCTTGATCTGAGAAAGTAGTGGGCTGATGGAGCAATTATTTTAAAAATGTACTTAGCTCACTGAATGCAGCCTCATTTGCAAATCCCTAACACATTCCACAACTGAACACTTTTTTCCCTTATTCTGAAGCAGCTAATGTTTTCCAGTGCCAGAGGTCTGATACTGGATTTAGCAGACCAGGGAATTGCTTTGGGTTGTCACTTCCTCTGTTAGAAAATGTAAGTGCCAAGCTGTCTGTAGAAATTGTATTAATCATCCTGCTGGTTCACTTTAGGCAGAAAAGGTTGAAATAAAAGCATAATTGACTGAGAAAAGGAAAAAAAAAGTAATATTTTCTGGCATCGTAGCCTTGAGACTCTCATCATGCTTTTCCTATCCTTCTGTGAAAGTGATGGAATTTTTATTTCAGATCTGATTCTCATTACTGACATAATATCAGGTGGCTAAAGGTAACAGCTGGGAGAAGAAAGGCATCTATTACATTTGCATTCAGACTATAATTTGGGCTGTAGAAATCTGTAGTACTTCAGGGCTAATTTCTGCAGCAATGTTAACTAGGCAGAGAAGCAGATTTGTGAAACTTCCATGACAATTCTGTAGCAGTAAATGCTGCAGAATTTCTAACAGCAAGAAACATAATACATGTATTGTAAAACATTTTGTTATTATTTGGTTTTATATCCAAGTGATAAATCACACAGTGCAAACTTGTTGGACAAACCAGGAAATATATAGCAAATTTAATATTTGCTATGCAGACTCACAAAATAAGTATTTATTTCCTGCTGGCAGCATGTGGTAGCAAGCTATTTCCCACAACACAGGATAAACTTATTCTCTTCACTGCAGTTGTTGTTTTGTTCAGACATCTTTATTCATGTGTATTTATACTCCATTATTTACTTATAGGTACATCACAAAACACCACAAGAATTTAATAGAAAATTATCTTTCCAGAAAATACAATTTGTCAAAAATTAGAAATGGAAACAAAAATATTAGCACTGTTTTAACAAAGTCCTTCAATGCTAACATAGTGAAAAACACAGGAAAAAAATCAAATTCAGTTTTAGTGGATTCAAGTGAATGCTTCAATTGAAGTGTTTCAAGCTGATGTGTGTCAGATTTCTATTGTTTCCTCTATGGCACTAATATGTAATATTAAATCATCAACTGATAAAATAAAAGCTTTTCAAAGAGAAACCTTTAAATATTTTTAGTAATTAAAATTAATATTTTCTTTCAGGATGTCCAAATTACTTATATTCCCAATATTTAGTCTGACATGCACAAATGTTTATTTCTTGATCATGAAGAATCAAGTTCTGAAAACATCTACATGAAAAATGCTAGGTAAAATGGAGATGTGGAGCAGCTGCTATTTTTCCCAGGTAGCATGTGAAATGAAGGATGGAATAACAAGGGTTTTTTTCTCTATCACTTCATTTCACTGCTTGCACTGATACAGCTTATGCCTTCAGAGAATCACAGAATGGGCAAGGTTAGAAGGGACCCCACTGGGTCATTTGGTCCAACCTTTCTGCTCAGTCAGGGCCATCCCAGAGCACATGGCACGGGATTGTGTCCAGACAGCTCTTGAATGTCTTCAGTGAAGAAAACTCCACAACCTCTCTGGGCAGACTGTATCTGCCTGCAGTTACCTGCGCAGTAAGGAGTTCTTCCTTATGTTCAGATGGAACTTCTGTGCATCAGTTTCTGCTCATTTCCTCTTGCCCTATTGCTCAGCACCACTGAGAAATATATTTTGTATTTAACCAAAAAAACAAACAAGATAAGCAATTAGATAGTAAAATGAAGACCTAAAAAGGGATCCAGAACTCCTGCAACAGGACTTAGAGAAGTAATACAGGTCAGATTGTTCCACTTCTCTTAAAACTGAAGGATGGAAGAGTGCTCTCAGGCTTTGTATCACCCAAACCCAAATAAACCAGGTGACTGTGGAAACTACTGATTAACGTAGTGTTTCTTTTTAATATATTGAATTTCTTGATCAAATCATGGGTTCTTGTCTGTAAATAAATCTCCTTTTGACAGACAAGAGTCCTGTCTCTTTTGATACGAAAAAGTCACACCAAAACTCCTAACTGATTTTAACTGGTGACAGTGAGTGTTCATAAATTGCTGCAGCCTGAAATAAATGAACTGTGTCAACACATTCCACAGAAGAAAAATTCTGCCTCTTGACAGGTGTATGTAGGCTCCTGACAGTAAACAGCAATAGAGTCAAGCAAACTGGCTGACTACAAAGGAAGAGGGATTAATTTTACCACATGTCTGTAATTATAGTGGTAACTACACACTGAACATACAAAAACATAGGTCCAAAGATAAGAAAAGTGCAGTCAATTGCCATTTGTGTACATTATAATTGTTTTTTTACCTTCATGGTTCATTCATATTAATAAAATGATTTGAACTAATTACTTTCAAAATAACCTCCAGTGAAGACATAGCTCAGTTCTTTTGGAAACAAAATGTACTATGTCTGACAGTTCTTCCATGTTGCTGATGTGCTCAAAGTATGCAGAAAATTTGGTAAGCAAGATTTTCCTTTGAAAAAAACTATCTTGCTCCTGCCACATTTCTTACAGTTTAAAACCACTGGTTCTGGCTTAAAGCCAATCTCTGCTAGTCTACTGATTTATCTCCAATACCTTTTACAAGTTAGGTCCAGATTTACAATCCTCCATTTGTGTCGTTAATTACTTGCTCTTACTAGGAGAAGGCACACCTCTGGTAGTCATTCAACCATGTCACTTTACCAGTTCATTTAATTTCTGTCTTCCTCTTTGAAGGTTAAAAAACCCTTCAAAAACTTGTATTGCTTTGCAACTGTAATTTGGTGGTAACAACCTGATGTTGATTATGAAGAAATGCTGGCCAAAATTAAAGACATTCCCATGTTAATATATGTAAATTAGGAAAACAGACTTTGCAGACTTGATCAATAAAGGACTAAAGGACTCTTGCATTTGAGACAATATAAGCCATATTTAAGGTGGGTCACCTTACAACCCAGTGTTCTCTGCATATTGATTGGTTAAAGTTAGACAGGATAGTACACTTTATTTTAAAGTACTGTTAGCAGCACAAAAATCACAGAAATTTTTGATGAATAGATAAAGCACATTATACTTTTAGTTTAGATAATTGTTTTATAATGTTTACAGAACCAAGCCAGTGATAACTCTATGATATAACCATTTCAAGAACCATTTTCAATTAGTTTGTTTTGTATCCCTCTATTATTCCCTGGGTGCTACACAGTCATTGTTAATTACTTTCCACATTTCTGAAGTGAATTTGGTGTTTCTGAGCTGGGAAACATGTCTGATCAAAATCCCCTACAAAACTAACCAATATACAGAGCCAAGGGAGCCAATTTGCAAGCTTTCAGGCACTATTGACTTGGAGACTGTCCAGGGTTACCCAAAACATGTGTACTGTATTTCATATCTGTGCTACATCATATGCCCAAGATTGTTAGTGTCCCTCTAACATCCAGGGGCCAGAAGCAGAACCAAGGTGTCTGGTCCCGGGTTCAGGATGGGCCGTTCCAGGATCAGGAGGGGTTCCAGGGTCACCTTAAGGACTGGAGGACACTCATGCAGATCCTCTTTCTCTTCTTATTCTTGCCTGATTGCTAAGAGAGTTGCTTCACCAAACCAAAGCAGAAGCCTTCTTTTGTTTCTCTCTGGGCTCCTTGCTTGCCTCATGTCTCCAAGAAACTGTATTCCTCAATCTTAAACAGTTTCAGGGCAAATTCTGGAAATGGGAGCTGCCAGTTTCAGTGCCCAAGACACCTGCTTCTTCCCTTCCACCATACAACTGCGAACTGCAGCGCCAACACTAACTGGGTCCAGCTGGCTGCAAAAGAAGCAGAGAAATTGACTCAGCAGCTTTACTCCCGCTCTAATTCCTAGTTCCAGCCACTGCCCAAGTTCCTGGTTCCAGATGCTGCCCAACTTCCACCCCTGACACAGTTCCGATCAGCCATTGCTGACACTGCTGCTGCCAGGAGAGATGCCCTGTTGGATAGCAAGGAGCAAACGGCTCGAGGGGCATTTGACTGTTTTTGGACTCTGGGTTTCTTTTTGTTTTGTCGTTGTTCCCTGTCGCTTGTTTGTGGGAAGAGGAAGGATTTTTAGTAGTGGAGGTTTGGTTGCTGTGTTGGTTTTTTGTCTTTGTTCTCTCTTTCCACATGTGGCTGGGAGAAGAGGGCCTATCCACCATTCTGCATGTGTCCCTTGGACTGTGCAGTCATTTATGGAGGATACCATCTTGGGGAAGGACCTTTTGTGACATTTTTTCTTTGTTCCCAGGGAGTCCCTGGAATTCAGCACTTTACATATCATAATCTACTGATTATTGTTGTTACTTTCCTGTTGCTGCTTCATTTTTTCAGTAAACTGTTATTTTTTTACTTATTTCTTCTCGCATTTGTCTTTCCTTATTGGTGAAAGGAGAGTAGTTAAAAATAAAAGGGGAGATAACTCATTTTGGAGTGTCTGCTCTGTAAATTGTCTTAAACCATGACAGAGGCAAATGTAGCTGCCTTTGAACCTCTTTCCTCCCTTGTCACCCTTTCAAGAGGGCCACACAATAAAACTGTTTATTATGAGGGTATTTTTAGTGTAGTGAATACCTCTCTTCCAGGGCATAGCCATTAAGTCACTTTGGATGTATCATTAAAACTCCTTTAGAGCGTTAGAGTAAATAATTGTTTTGTCCTTGCTCTATGTCTGGAATTTTTATGGACATGCACATGGTCATGAAGAGTCTTTATTTGACTTTGTGACTTTGCTGCTGACTTTGTGACTCATTGCTGTGAGTATCTCAATTTACATTCATTACTGAATACAAGAATCATGCAGAAATAAGACATTTTTTCACCTCAATGCCTTAAAGGGGGTACATTTGAAATACATCAAACTGAGTGGTATTAGACTCCACAGAAGATGCCACTATTAATGCCTTTTCCTTAAAAGCAGATTTGACAGTTATTTTCATACAAGATCTTACTAGCTGACATAGTAATTCAGGAAGTGAAATATCAATTTCTAGAAGATTTCAACTTGAATTTACCTAAAACATGCCCTAGAACATATTAAGCAGATGTGGCATTAGTCTCTATTCACCCTTCTTAGAAATCTATGTTATGCTCCAAATTTAGATGAATAAGATACAAGAAATGGACCCTAACCTACAATTTTACCTGTATAATATTGGGAATAAATAATTTAGGCAACTAAGTGTCTAAAGACTTCGAATGTAGACTTTGGTCTAGATGTTAATCTGTACAAATATGTATAAACTGTAAATAAGAGAGCTGTGAAGATGACCAATTAAATCTTCACACAAAAAAGAGACATTTGTAGTACCTTTTTCTAGAAAACTGTAAGTCAGGGGTGCACCACAATCATAAAAAAAATAGGCTGGGGAGCCATCAGTCTTGGTGGAATAAATACAAACTCTCGTGGATCTAATTTACTTGGCAGTTGCAGGAAATCTGAAAGACAGTATAGCCTAAGAGATTCGTGTGTACTGAGAAAGCAGGTCTAATTCACTTCCAGAAAAGCTGTCTTCATTGCAGTCATTTAGCCAGGCTGAGATCAGCTCTGTATGCCTCTAGCACAGCTGTATGCCTACTGTGCTTCAAACTCGGTCCCAGTTTGAAGATTACCAAGTAAGAAAGACCCTGCCTGGAAAGACTGTTCTTTGGTACGTACTATCAGCATCTTTATATCCTGCTTGCTTGCCTAGGGCTTCCAGTCACAGTGAGGTGCAGCAGTTACTCAGGGATGGCTGATACCTGTGTATGGCATGTGCACAGTGTCAGTCTACATTTTGCACCCATCTCATCCTGCTTTCCTGGCAGAAGGATGGTACTTTCCTTCATGAATATGTGTGAAGTAAAAAAGCAGTGAAGCCATCTTTGTTCACAGTGTATCTGTGTTCTGCCTAATTGCTCTTTCCCTCTTATGAGGAAGCAATAAAGCCTATTTTTTAATCCTGCATGTTTTTAGCATTCTAGAAATTAAAAAATAATACTGTATGTAAATACAATCAGACTAAATTATGAGGATGGACCTCAATGACAAACAATTCAAGCTGCTAGAAGAAAGGAAGTTATTTGCCACAGCTGTTTTTTCAGTAGTTGTGGCCATTTTCTTTCTCTGAACAAGCTTGTCCTTTCAGTCCTGAAGGAAGAATTTAAAATATCAGTCTGGTAGTTTAGAATCCAGGATTGGATGTTTTATTTGGAACTTAGGACTGTTGTTAAATCCTAAGAGATAACTTGAACCATTTAATGTAATTCCTTGATAGTGTTTCATGTTTTACAGGAAATTTCTGCTGAGAGTTCTTATGTTATTGCACAGTTATTAAAGCTTGGATCACCAGCTTGCCTGTGACAGAGATTGGAGCTAATGGTGCTGGGACCAGCAATGGCAAAAAGCACTTAGCAATGATTGGGCTTCTCTGCCCACCAGACTCACTGGTAAGGGAAATTGTGTAGAACAAAGGTAGGGGATGGAGTTTTCATTTAGCACAAGACTCTGCAAGGATGAGACGTGATCTTCCACATCAGTTTTTTTCTTCTTCATTCTTCTTGAACAATTATCTATTTCTTATAGCAGTTCAGCAAAGTGGCAGGTGATGCTCTGCAAATCTGGATAAGAAGAAGCAGAACAATTCAAATATCACATAATGTTCATTGCAATTGGAAGATTCTACTACCCATTGATAAAAATGCTATCTGTGCAAAAAATAAAATGAATAATCAGCAAGGGAACATTTGGACCCCCAAATTCCCTATTTGATTTAAATGGGTGAATTGCAGGTTTGATGATACATAGTAAGTTTTTTCTCCTACACAAGAAATTCTATATTTGCAGGGAGTTGTTAGAAAAAAGAACAGATGAACATACATATATGAAACCTTCTGCTTGGAAATACAGAAACCATGGTTTGCTTTAGTATCTGTCATCATGTTATCAGGGGATTTCAAATTGTATAAAACTCACAATAAATGTTGTCTGTGGTTTGATGTAGATGTGCATCTTTTTGGGTGATCTTTATCAGTTAGTCTAGTACATTTAACAAAATGCTTCAGGAATGTCTGCAATTATATATATATAAACTTAATATTCAGCCTGAAAGAATGGTTGAAAGACATAGTTATTTTAAATTTTTTTTCTTCATATATTGTTTACTAATTTCTCTGTTCTCCTTTGCTGAGAAGGTTTAAGGTAGAAAATAGAAGTTGTAACTGTGGCCATGCATAAAACCTGAAGTAGGTCTTGTTTCATCCTGTGCTTTGGTGGAAAACAAATGCCTTATAAAGTAATAAAGAATATTAACCTAGGCATCAATTTCTGTTGTATGATGTAATAGTTTCCATGTGGTTGACCAGAGACAAACTAAATAAAAGTGATGGCTGAATTCACTTAAACCTAAGTTGACTGCTACTAGCATGGAGGTAGTGGAGTGGTGGCAGGAGATGGTATAGAGTAGAAATGCCAAGAAATTTGGAGACTGTCAAGAATCATGGAATATCCTGAGCTGGAAGGAACAAAATCATAGAAGTCCAACTCCTAGCCTGGCACAGAACACCCCCAAGAGTCACACCATGTGCCTGAGGGCATTGTCCAAACACCTCTTGAGCTCTGTCAGGCTGGTGCTGTGACCACTGCCCTGGGGAGCTGTTCCAGTGCCCAAATAACTTTGGATAAAGATCCTCTTCCTCACATCTGACCCAAACCTCCCCTAACACAACTTCAGGCCATTCCCTCAGGTCCTGTCACTGCTCAGCACAGAGCAGAGATCAGTGTCTGCCCCTCCTCTTTCCCTCACAAGAAAGTTGTAACTGCAATGCAGTTTCCCCTCAGTCTCCTTTTCTCCAGGCTGAACAGACCAAGTGACCTCAGCTGCTCCTCACACAGCTTCCCCTCAAGGCCCTTCACCATCTTCACAGCCCTCCTTTGGATGTTCTCTGCTTGCTTTATATCTTTTTTATACTGTTGTGCCCAAAACTGCACACAGCACTCAAGGTGAGACCACACCGGTGCAGAGCAGAGCAGAGAAGGGACAAGGCATGTCTTTCACTCAAGTTTTTGTTTGACTGGAAACATATTTAAGATGAATATTTGACCCTGGCCTTTTCCTTTTAATTAGAAGTTTTGCTTCTAATTGGTCATTTGGTTATATGTCATGTGCAATGGACCTTATATCCATTTAAAATTATATAATAACAGGGCAAATATATAGGGAAAACTGCGAAGAGAGATGACATGATCCTATATGAGACTATCACAGGGATACTACAATTCTGCTGTTGCACTTTAAGTCTGGTGAGACTCAGAGTTGTCATGCTATTTTTTTAAGTGAAGCATATCATATCAAGGCATCTTTTTTTCCTGCCCAGTTGTTACACAGTGTTGAGTTTCTGCCACTTATTATGGTACTAATTAAGCTATCTCTAAATTTAATCTCATCTGGAGAAATTTATTGATAAAAACTGTCAGGCTATAAATTCTGAACATGGAGGAAGTAGGAGGAAACAAGCTGAAATTAGACCCTATATTTATAGTTAGTGTTGTGTCCAGAGGGAGATGCATCTATTTCTATCATGACTAAGCATAGATTGGAAAATGGATCCTTACAGTGATACTCTTTCTTTCTGTGTAGCTGTTGTGCACAAATGGCTCTACTACTCTTGCTGCAACTTCCTCATTATAACTCAATTTGACAAAAGCCAGAGAACGACACTGTGTACATGTTCATATGACNTTTCACCAGGAGTGCAATTTGCAGACAAATTCTTCTGGATTGCAAATCCCAGTATGGATTTAAGGTTTTAAAAAAAAAAAAAAAAAAAAAGAGGCAAGAAAATCATTACTCTTTGTTATGGTTGGCAGGAGTTCCTGGAAAAGTTTGAAGTTTGTTGCTGTTTCTGGCTATCTGTACAAATCATGTTAATAAAGGATTTTCTATGTGTATTTTTTTTGTATATATATGTACATATATATGTTTGTGCGTGTCTGTGTATATTAAATATAATTTCATAAACACATAAACCCTGTAGTTTAGTATTTGATTTACTGTAACTGGGAAATTTGCTGATAATTTTTACAGGTACTCATCAAATAAACTGCCATCCTTAAATTGCTTAAAGAATTGCAAGTCCTCTGATAGGAGTTTCAAAAATGCTTCACAATTTCAGAAGTGAAAATACTTAGTTAACGGCAAGCTACTGAGTAGCTGCTCTAGCACTTGGAAGATGGTAACGTGGAGAAAACTGCTGGAGCATATTCCTTTAAAAAATAGCCTTTGATTTTTTTGGAGTAGCCTTGTGAGGAAAATCACAATCTGGCAATGTGTATTGCCAGATTAATTGAACCCTCAGATGAAATACTGACTTCATTTAGATTTTAGGCCATATAAACTAGATTTGTAAATTGTCAGAAACTGAAGAGTGAAGGTTCCGCTGATGGAATTCAGCTCACAGAATGATTTCCTTCCAAAGGGTATCTAGGGTTAGCTGTTTGCCTTGTTTGGCTCCTCAGTCAGTGGCAAGAAATAGGCATTTTCAAGGACAATTAATGCAATCTTCAGAGAAGTATCTGCCCTCAGTCAGCACTAACTGATAATTTTTTTCTGTCCTGAAGCTTATATATAAAGTTCCACAATATATTCTGAATTCTAATTCTTCCCAACACCAAAAAAACATTTTCTGACCTGGATGCAGATTGAAAAAAACCAATCTTTTGATAGTGGGGGGAAAGCATGCCTAACACATTGTGTCTGTATGTTACTGATAAGTGGTTTCTTTGCACTAGACATCTGTATATTTAGTTCCATGTATACAGATATGAAGCAAAAAGACATTTTGGGAAAGACATTTAGCTTTTTTGTATTCTTAAAATTTGAAATTGAAATAATGCCACAGAAAAGGCAAAATATATAAGTATCGTACACTGTTAATTTGAGTTTTGCCAAAGAAGTAACCTGGTATGCCACATTTTGTCATGAACACCAAACAGACTATTCAGAAACATTTCTGGAAGCTACCACTGGAAGCTACTGGGAAGCATTTTAGAGGACATCTTAAAGTGTAAACTTCTGCAAAATCACTACAGATCTGTGAATCAAACTACTTACTGAATTTTTATTAAATATTATTACATCAAAAAATGTATTTTTTTATTTATATCTGGTCAGCATTATTGCTGGGAAATAAATAATATCTCAGATCTGTTCAAAGCAATGATGATGATGGTATTACCTCTTCACAGAAGGCCCATCTTACTTTCAAGTAACAATGTATACAAAGTATTAAATTGAAGTTTTATACAGGAGTGTCTTTTGCAATCCATTCAGGTCAATATTGATATATGATGAGTAGCACTGCATAAGATAATAATTAGTAGCACTGCATTAGATAATAATTAACTGGGGTTGAAATGGGAGGAACTGAATGATTCAGTTAAGTCATTTGCTCTTAGAGGCTCTGACATTATGACACAAAGTATGTTTACACTGTTGCCATTGAAAGTGTCCAGTGTAGTACATGTAGAGTGATATGATTTAATTTTCCCAATGTTATTCATATGATAACAATTAAAGGTCATACTGGCATCAAAGAGGAATTTTTTATGAGAAATACAAAGAACAGAAAAATTCCCTTGCTTATGTTAATGTGTTCTGAATGTAGAAGCAAAATGGAAAGCAGGATTTTTAAAAAATTCTATTCACAAAACACCTTGCTTGTTCAGGCAGTGAGATACAAAATAAAGCGTGTGTTACTATGAGATAACGTTCACCTCTGGGGCTGTTATAAAGGAAAAAAAAAAATACAAATTGCTCTCTAAAGAGAGCTATTGCCTTCAAAGAACTTGAGAAAATTGGTGTTACTGTTAGAAACACTCTAAAGTACCTAATTAGGATTTTGGAGATGGGATTAATGAACCTTTTTTAAGAAAAAGAATCTGTGCTTGTTAGAACAATGATAGATATTTCTACTTATTCATAAAAGAGTAGTGAAACATAATGGCTGAATCCTTTTCTTTCATATGTGCACTTAAGTGCAATGTTTTAAATATACAAAAAAAACCATCTAACTTTCAAGGAAGCAAGTGGTCAAGTCAGGCTACTAGAGTAACTTTAATTTACCCCTTGTGCACATGTCTTTGAATAGCTGTCTCAGTTTAAGATCACTACTTGTTTTATCTGTAATGGAACAGGTTTTTATTGTCTTTGCAGTGATCTTGGATTCATTTGAAGACAGTTGTTCCCTCCAGTTAGCTCCTTTTTGCACTAACTAAAACCAGTGAGATAATATTTTCTCTGCAGTCTTCTTATGTTTTGAAACATTCTTACTGTTTACCTCTTACTCTCTTGTACATTTATTTTTTTTAAAAAAAATAGGTGAGAGTATTCAGATCTGGAAAACAAATGAGCCAATGAATAAGCAGAGGCCTATTGACACTGAAAAGAGCGGGCTCCATTTACCTTACATATGAACTCCTACTTACCCATTCTAGTACAATAATAGTTTCATTTCTGTTGGAAATCATATTGCATTGTTGTTTTGTACTCCGCATTACTCCCAGAAAATTCTCACATACTCCTGTGCAAAATCCCTGTTCTGTGAAAAAACTGTTTTACTCCCATATCTCTGCAGATGACTAATCAGTAGTTGTAATACATATTCCTGACCAGAACTTTCCCCAGATGAGGAAAGTTCTATCCAGAATTCTAGCTGTGAAATATCATCTGTACTCATCTCTTCAATTAAACTCACATCTGACCTTAACTAATGCTCACTGAAGATTAAAAAAGTCTTTTTTATCAAGTTATTTGAGAGAAATACAAACGGTTTTTTAATTTGATTTTTTTTTTAATTAGCATAGGTACTGAGGTGAATACAGGAAGAGTCCAGCTAGTGATAACCAGATTTTCTTTGGTAAACTGCAGTTGTGGGTACTGTGAAGTCCAGAAGTTACCCTGTAGCACATCTCGGTGTTTGACAGCATATTGAATGTATTTTTCCTGACTGATTGAAGTGCCAGAGTCATGACTGAGCTGTCATGGTTTAAGCCCAGCTAGAAATTCAGCACCCCTCAGCCAATCACTCAACCCCCTTCTCTTTCCCCCCAGCCCTGGTGGAATGGGGAGGAGCATCAAAAGTAAAACTTGTAGATTGATATAAGAACACTTTAAGAGTTGAAAACAAAAATTAAAAAAATTTAAAAATAAAAAGGAAAGAAAAAACCCTAACAAACGTGATACACAATGTAATTGCTCAGCACCTGCTGACCAGTGCCAGACTCCCCTTCCTGAACCCAGATCAGCCATCCTTCAAGATAACTCCCCCAGTTTAAATCCTGGGCATGACATTCTATAATGTGGAATATCCCTCTGGCCAGTTCAGGTCACCTGTCCCAGCTATGCTCCCTCCCTCTTTCTTTTTTGCAGAGCATGAGACACAGAAAAAGAGCAGTCCTTGATTTAGGATTAGCAAAACCCAGAACATCAGTATGTAATCAACACCATTCTATTTGGAATCCAAAACACAGCACTGTAAGAGCTATGGAGAAGAAATTAATTCTATCCCAGCTGAAACCAGGACACCAACTTGTCAATATTTTATGCTAGTCAGTGGAGAAGTTTTAAGCAGGTGTAGGTCACATCCAAAAAAATAGCTTTCCAAATAACAGTATCTTATTAGTTTTCTCTGTTCATCTAGATCTATTGACACTTAGCAGAGCTAAGTGTCCCCATTGCAATGATTCAAAGTACTAAAGAAAAGAAAGAAATACCAAACAATGACTCAGTCTGAAGAGAACAGATGTTTAAGAAGGATGTCTCATCAGAGGCCTCCCCAATCTTTGCACATCTAAAATTTATACATCCAAGTATGAGATAGTCACCTATGCTCCACTCACAGTCAAAGAAGAGAAACAAGAACCTCCAAAAGAGAAATTAATCTAAGCTGTCTTATATGGCTATAGCAGCACAAGACAAATGTCCCTCTGGTGCCTATTTCTCTTCACTGACTGCAAAAAGAGACACGTGAATACAGCAGATTTAGAGGTATAATTTTGAGATGCTTAAGCTAAGCCAGATGTATTCAGCTCTAGGTTCTTAATTAGTTCCTTTTTGCCTTTGTATTTTTTCACTCAAAATTAAATGGTTTGAGCTGTAAGGACTGAGAAAGACCCACCATAGAAAATCACACTAGATTTGTGGTCTTCTGGAAGGTGTGCATTGATATTCATGTCATTGAGAGAATAAGCTGAATTTGGATCTCCTGACTTCTGGGGCATTTTCTTTCTGGTGTTTCACTGAATACAGAATTTTATTTTATCTGGCAGACTCATCTCTGAATCTTATTTTGAGAAAGGGGTTGATGGCTATGGTTTAAAATACAGGAAGATCCAGCAAGGCAAGATGTGATGAGACAACATTTCCTATGAAGCTGTGGCATCTTACAGACCTAGTAGTGTCCTGGGTGTTCTTGAGATTTATTACAATTCATTTAATAATGTAGTATTAAAAGGGATAGTGTGAGTCTAGGTTTTTATGTGCTAGCATCAAATGATTTTACTTGCTTTACCTTGAAATGTATTACTGAAAAATCCCTCGTAATTATTCCCATCTTGAACTTCAAAGTGATACTAGATATTAGACAAGAACTTTATGTGTACAAGTATCTATTAAGGTTTTTCTTCTTTTGTTAGATATTTAATTATACTCCTGTCTATAAAACAAAAATATTTTTTTCCTTAATAGCTATTCACTTGCTCACAAACTGGAAGAAATAACATCATTACTAAAAATAAACAAACCTACATCTTCCAATAAAATAATTAGAGCTGCCAGTAGCAGTTTAAAGTAGTGCAATGACTTATGTTTCTTCTGATGACAAGAAGTCTTAATGACAATAATCAGCAGTCTATCAGTCTATCAGTCTACACATAAGCCTTTCTATTCAGATTTTTTAGTCTTCTTCTGTTCAGTGTGTAATTGATCACTCAAAGTTTTGTCATCCCATTCCTTGAGTGATTTGACACCCTACAACCTTCGGAAAAGTTAATCTTTAACAATTCATTGAATTAAACATGGGTAAGAATGGAATATGGACCATTAGCTAGGTGAGCCTTTAATTGAATTTAAGGTTTAGCTGTATATAAAGATAAAACTTAACTTGCTTTCATTTACTTGTACATTCAGTGAACATTGAGAATGAGTAATGATGTGTTCACTTTGTGAAATGCACTCATTATATTTCATGACCCATGATCAGTTTACAGCCACATAAAAGACAGATTTTATCATAGAGATGACACTTGGAACAAGGCAAAAAACCATTGATTGTATTAGATGAGGTACTTGTAGAAATTGCAAGTGATTGACTATTAACACACTGTCATAAAATCCAGCCCTAACAAGTGAAGAATCCACTGTTTTAATCACTGAGGGAAAATCAAAGAATAAGGCTGTCGGTGTCTACTGCAGCATAAATCACTTTTAAATAACAGATTAAGCAGAAATAATGACTAATCTTTTTCAAGCTGTTTTCATTGGTGATCTAAATTATTTTAGATACATTTTTAGGAGTGTGTTTTTTCACACTGTAATTTTAGAAATCTCTTATTCAACCTGCTGAAGGAGATTTTCTTCTCCTAGAGGAAGTCACAGTTCAATACTCAGGGATGTTATTTAAGTCATCAGATGCCCTTTCATGAATGTTCTTTCCAGCCTCACAATAAAACTTGGCTGCCACTCCTTCTTAGATAAATGATGCATGCAATGTGTATCTGTGTTAGTAGACATTTGCTGAGGTCTGGCTGCCCCAATTAAAGAATAGATGAAATAATTTGATGCATAACCTCTTATTGTTATCCTGGACCTTAAGAGCTTTCACACTAAACAAATCCTCTTTCCTCTTGTCCAGTGTCTTTGAAATAATGCACCCACATAAAGCATAGTCATACTATCTGCTTAAAAAGGCACTGCATCCCTGCAGAAAGGAATTAAGTAATTAATGTCTACAAGAACCATTTCTTCCTAATCATGATGAAATATTTTCTCTTGCCCACTGTGCCAAACACCTGCCAAACACATGTTCAAACTTGGCTCAACAATTTACAGCACAGCTGTGTGGCTCTGTTAAAATTTTAGTAATCCAGAAGTGTGAGTTTGCCCTTGCTAGAATGAGTAAAAATCTATGTTTAGGTACCCATTGGTCAATAAAGTTCAAAAATTAAGGTCTTGTAGTTCCAGTGTTGCTACTTGTGTTGGAATATAAAGAAGATGTGTCTACAGAGGTAAGGCCCAAACTCAGGTTATTTGAGAAAGGAACCTAAATTAGAAAATATTTAGTCTGTATCTATTCTCAAATATTCTTGAATATACCATGTTGAAGTGGTGCAATGTCTTTTATAATATAAGCAATTAGAAAAAAACAAATATGTTTTTCTAAAAATAGTTTCTAAAATTATCAGATGCCTCTGTGTTTGCAATACATCTTTAACAAGATATACCTCTTATGTAGTCAAAAGGAGTTAGTGATCAAAGAACATTTGTGGATCTTGTCCTCTGTCTCTAGAATTCAATCTAAGCAAAGTACAAGGGTGTATTGATTGAGATGAAATTCAGAGATTTTCAGAAATCTATCATGGAATTGCCTTTGAAACAAGACATTTATTGAAAAATTAGATCCTACTTGATAAACTGGATAAATTACATCAAACCAAATAGATTTGTATGACAATTCATGCTTTTTTCAATACAGTACTGTAAAGAAGGAAGTGGTTTCCTCTCTGAGGAAGATTGCTCTACTCCTTCATATAACCTGGGGTAGGCATCTTGGTGCTAACAGATTTTTAGCTCAATGCATAGAAAATAAATAACATATTCCATATCCTTTAACTTCATTACAGATCACGCCTTTGAGAAAAAGAAATTATAGAGATTCAAAGGTAAAACACATAAGGCCCATGTGCGTCATGTACTTCCCTTTTGTTCAGTTGCTGATTAAAACAATAGTAAAAATGGGGTTAAAATAGAAGAGAAGGATGATAGAAACACGTGAGAGAGTGAATTTTTATGGGTTAATGACTCCAAACATTCCCCACTTGTGAAGGCATCAGAGTGCTTTCTTAGAGCTGCATTTAGAGGCAGATAAATTTTTTGGGTGTGTAATGGACAGTCTCTAAGGCAGAGACTGAATGATGAGCTATGAATGAGGTAAGAGAAGAAAACCCTGTGGAGACAGGAAGGTGTCTCTTGTCATGCCTACACAAACCCCTGGGTTGTAACTCCCCCTCCTACCTTCCCCCATTGAAGGTCTGATGGGGCATCCTGCTTGAGAGGCAGCTGTCATGTCTTAGAAGGTGTCATAAACCACCAAAGACTCCCAGAGCACTCCCAGACATGATTCTGAGGCTTTCCACCAGAGCACTGAAAATTCCTGCCTGAGGGCAGGTACACTTGCCTGAGAGCTCCCACCTTGCCTGAGAGTATTTTAGCCCATTGGACTTCATGTTTTGGAAGCTTCTCCCTCCACCCTCACCCCCAATGCACCATCACTTTGACCCAGGGACATCTAAGCTGCAAAAATCAAGACTCATGGAAGGTTGACACGGTGGTGAAATTTTTCACTCTTATTCTCCCCCTCTCTCTCTCTTTCTTTCTCTTTTCCCTTACATGTCCTTGGGTGATATTTTTGTGTTTTGACATTGTAATGCTTTCATATTGTTACATTAATATAGATAATAACAATCATAACAGCTACATACCTGCTTTCCTTTGCAACCTAATTGTTCTTTAGAATAATTAGGTTTATTTTAATAAACCATAAGAAATTTATATATATATATATATATATAGAGAGAGAGAGAGAGAGAGAGAGAGAGAGAGAG
>VXAC01008725.1:94698-109243 GCA_013399225.1 Rhipidura dahli | reverse complement strand
AGAGAGAGAGAGAGAGAGACTTACAAGCATCAATCATTCAGTGTTTTATCACTCTAACCCACCCCAAGGAATCTATTTAAAAGAACTTGGTTTACTCTTGTCTCCTGGTATGGGTCATGACAAAACACAAGTGTACATTGGTTTGCTATAATCTGTCTTTTAATTTTTAACAAGACAGTGGAATAAAATTTGCTATATAGGGTCCATTTTGCTTAGTAAAATTGTACAGTCAGTTGAAAGAGCAGCTGGTGACATTGTAGTCAATTCTCTCCAAAGCTAATTGAGAATGATAGAAAAAAAATCTGATGTAATATATAGCTGCACAGATTTCCTTCCCACCCCAGACACTCATTACACACATCTGTTCTTCATTCCCAGTGAAAACACAATTCCTCTGAGTTTCTTCCAAAGAAACTCATCAACAACCCAGGAAAAAAAAGCATATGTGGAATAGGTGTAGAATTCTATCCACCATGGATTAACAGTTGTTCTAACCATTATCAAATTCCAATGTAATTTCAAGTATATAATCAACGTATATTTTCTTCATTAAATTTAGAAATATTCTGACTTGTGTTATTGTGGTACCCATGATATGAAAAATTATATTCATAAATACAGAGAAATTGTTGTAATAAAAAAGTTTGTGATCTAAAAGACATAGCACATAGAAATGTTGATTAAAATCCATGTTTTGAAAGAAGAAAATCCATTTTGATAAACTGGTGAGTTTCTAAATCCCAATGCCATTCTCTTGGATCTTTTCAGGTGTTTAAATAGCCACAGAGCCTTTTTCATTAGTTCAGATATTAAATTAAGACATAAGTAAAAATTAAGAAAGAAATACTGTCCCTTATATTTTCTCCAAGGTCTTAGGTACTGCATGTAAATTTAGTATGTGGTTGTTAATCTGTTAGACAGCTTTGAGGTTTCAGCAAGTGATGTTCTACTAACAACATCCTTTTCAATGCACCATTAACTGTATTTTTTGTCATCTGATATTAAAAGTCAGGTTTTCTGCTTGTACACAACCATGAAGCCCTGTCTCATTTGATCTCATAACATTTATGCATGCTGCAAATTTAAACCAAACACAAAGAAAATAATATAATATTCCTCTTTTGATGGAAGCACCACAACATTATTTTCTAGATTTGTATCTCTTCATGACTAGGTGTGTCAGCTGTAATGGAGTCCAGAAATTGAAGTGGTCTTGTGTCCAAATTCTCATCTCTACCATCAGAATGTCAGAAATTGGAATTAATGTAAATAGACTGGGTTCCTACTCATGGTTGTTGGAGACACAAGAGTTCAAAGATGCAGAGCTGTCTATCTCTCATACTGAACATGGCCTAGAATTATTTCCAGTCTCTTACTCCTTCACAGCTGGGCCTGTACTGTAATTATTTGTATTTCTGTATCATCCTCATGAGATTCTGTAGCCTCACATGCCTGACATGGCTTAATAGATCTGTTCTGAAATTTACTATTAATTTTGGGAATACTGTTGGTCACGGATGTGGAGTAGAGAGTTGCAGATGTGGGACAGAGGCTTAGAGTGCTGCATTGCAGCTTTGAGTGTGCTTACTGAGTAAGCTCCACATGAGTTGTTTTATTTACACTTCGTTTCTTCTCATGCCACAATCTCTTCCTGGTCAAATGACCCAGTTCTTTTATTTTTTCCATAAAATGACATAATGCTTGGGTTCTTATCTTTTGGGAGGAAAGAAACTTGAGAAGTCTGTAGAGGAGTTATGGTGGATACACTGCATGACATTGACAAGACAGTACTTAAACTTCTTCAGGCATGTGTAAAGGAGCAGAGAGCCACAACTGGGTATTTACCATCACCATTGCATCACAATAAGAAGCACCGCTCTCAAAAGGAGGCCCAGAGGAGTAATCCCATGTCAAAAAGAGATGAGAACTCTTATTCCAAATACCAGAATCACCTCTGAGACTTAATTTTTCATCCAATGCAATGTGAGACACTTGTTAATATATTGTATTTACCATTTCAAGTGTGTGTTTTTATACTGCCTAGCACAGAAAATCTTTGAACTCCTTGGAGGGATAAAAGTCACCAGAACTAGTAAATTATACATTGTTTTGCTGGGAAATACAGATGTGAGTAGCGTTTCCAAAGCTCACACACAATGATACTGGTGTTTTATACATGTTTTATCTCTGCAGTCCTACGTTTAAGATTTAAATGCATAAACCAAAACCCTGTGCTGTCCTAGGGATTTTCAGTCATTTAGAAATGAATTAATTATCCTATCTAATTCAATAGAGCTTTAAAAGTCAGCACTTAAAGTGAATGCTCATTTACTAGCACTCATTTACCTAGACACTCTTCTAATCCAGTCAGCTACTGATAATTGTGTTGGACTGTAAAAACTGAACAGTGTTGTCTATTTTGTCTGGTAACCATGTAGAAGAATGCAGATATTTGAAGGAAGGTAGCTCTGATACATCCTGGGGTAGCTAGCATGATCAACAAGCAGTTTCACCATGCCTCTGGAAAGGATAAAACTTAACAACCTCATGTGCAAGCAAGTTCTCTTATGATAATAATGGTCTGTCCTATTGCAAAGAACATTAAAAATGTTACCCCACTGTTATCCACTCTTTGATATAGCTTCTTTGTTCTGTTGTGCTCTTCAAAACATTCTCCTGAGATGCAGACTGATAAAATACTGATGTGAAAATCACATAATCTTACAAGATTATAATTTTGTGTTTAAATCTTCTACCACCTGTCATCAAATGAGGATGTTGTTTGATAATCTTGTTTTTTTCATTCTGTTTTCTTTATTTTTTTAATTTCCCTGTTACTTGGGAAATGTATTTGAGGACTTTTGTAGTAGTAGTTCTTTGAAAATTGGTAATGGTTTCGGTAGAACCACTGAACATCACTGAACAGAAGAGTTTGGGTTACATCACCAGGTTTACAAAACTGTAGAAACAACATGGCAGGCTCTGGCTGTGCCAGGCTGAGCCAAGATAGATTTATTATGTTGCTAAGGAGCAGACTAGGGCCCTTCCTTACAGGGTCCCAAACTCAGATAACACAACAGCAGCTAAAGTTTGAAGTACTGTTAAGAATCTGCTACTAAAACCTGCTGCATGTCTTACAGGCAGCAATCTGAGGGTGTGATGATGGGCTTGGGAGCCTGCCAAGACTTGATTACAGCCTGGACTGCAGGATCTCTGCAACAAATAAATTAACAAAGCTTCTTGCTGATTTTATGTTCTCTGGTCATCCGTAATTTCCCTACAGCATATTATTAGAGTGATGGCTACAGCATCACTCTCAGTGGAGATGTCCACAAGTGACTTCATTCCTTCAGATTTCTTGTTTGGAAGCAGCCATCTAATTCTTGGGAAAGGGTACAGAACCTCTGTGTTTAGGAGAAACCTGTTCTTCAAATGGCAAACTTAAAGCAGAATGTCAGCTGATAAACACTTAGAGTAGGATTCAGTTCCCAAAACATGTGTCTATTAAACCAGTTGTAGGTGCCTTAAGTATCTGCATGTGTCTGGAAAATAAATACAAGGTCCTTTAGCAGAATCTTGATTTTCTGAAAGAAAAGCTGCTGGCCAGATGAGAAGCTGCAGAACAGCTCATATTGTAGCAATGTCTGTATTCAGACAATTGTAAACCTCCCCTGATGTCTGATCTCTGCTTCTGAATCCATGGAAATTGATAAAAAGCAATCCTTCATATACTCCCATTGAGATGCTGTCAGTAACACATTTCCACTAGAATCTGCTTCCCTCTTTCCCTCTGCTATTTTTAGAAATAGCAGTTCCTCAGACATATGGGAAGTCTCTTGCTCTGGCTAAGCCTATTTTGGAAAAATTTTTGTGACTGTATCCAGTGGGTCATAAAGATGTTTGAATAGTAAGCATTTTAAAGGGCTTTCCAATAAATTATCTCAAGCTTTTGGCTTTTACTGGGCTAATGTATGCATATGCTGTTTGAAAACCAACAGAGAGCTTAACTGACCAACTGGAAGGCTAATACTCTTTCAGATACAGCTGTGAAAATTCCATTCTTAAGAACTGATATCATCCTTTATGTCACATTTTATGGAAGACAATAATTATATGGAATAGTTTATCCTTTATCCCAAGGTCCTGCTACGAGTTATGTCAAACAGAGCCTGATTTAATTGTGAGCTCTTTTTGGACACCTTTCTTTGGACTTCCAGCTGCAATGTGAAAGCATCAGGATCAGAAAGTCCTCTTACTTTATTTTTTTTTGCTGCCCAAGAAAAAAATTAATTTAGAAAAAGTATCAAGATGGCACAACTGAAATGTCCCTTTCTTTTGCCTCCAGGATTTGCTACAGGGTAGCACAGCCTTCAAAAATCTGTGAACATAAGCCTCTGAATTCGCCAATCCTCCAGATTCCAACCAGCTACAGTACCAATATGTACCTTCATTGGCTTATAAGATGCAATCTTACTTTAGGAAAGTAAGGATGACAAAATTTGGCTGTCTTTTTCAGATAAACTCTTGGAAGAACAGTACCCTATCTTCAGCAGAAAAAAGTGGCTTGCATATTGTCTGCTCATTGTGGAAAAAAAAAAAAAATCAGATTTTGCCAGTTTGTGGTCAACATGTGAACTGTGAAGTATTGTTCCTGGGTCTGACAGCACAGTTAAACACAAAGGTGGAAGGTTTTTTTACAACAGAAATGTTTTCTATAACTTTACAGAATCCACTTACCAAAGATGGACGTGGTACCAAATTTCTGCTTAAGGTTTCCTCCCTTCTCTGAACAAGATTCAACTGAAAGAATTTCAGCTTGACTAATCATGTCTCTCTAGAGAAAAAACAAGAAACACAAATGTAAGGTGAAAGCCATCTTAGCCCTCTTCATAAGAAAAACATTAAAAGAAGTTGAAAATGTGTAACATCCCAGAAACAAAGACAATGCAAATTGTAAATGTTGAAGCTTTGCCAAGCACAGTATGTTTTCTTAGTTATAAAAGAGATGCCAGAGAACAGATGTAGGTTTGATCTTGCTTCTCAAACAGGTTAACTGCTTATGGTCTTCACTTTTAATAGAATCTAGTAAAAAATTTGTTCATTCTAATCAAGCACAAATGTCCTCTGTTACTTAATTTCCATAAAGTACAGAGGGGTTGTAAGACAATGAGAAGATGACCTTAAGATAATAATATTATACTTATAGATCAGAAAATGCTGGTCCGTTGTTTTGCTAAACTAGTATGTTGTACTTCAAATTAAGTGAAACAATTTTGTGTATTGAACATATTCTCAGAACATTTGACAGTACAAATTTGGTAGTCCTTGAAAATTAAGTATACTGCTGTGAATGAGTAATTAGATATAATTAGATAACAAATTAAAGAGCTGAAAAGCTTAAAAGTAATGAAGAAAAAATATAGCCCAAATAAATTACAGAGAAATACATAGATGAAAAACTGAAATAAGCAATGCTCAAAAATTTTAAAATATTTTGAAACACAATTAAAAGTATTTTGTACCTGTTGAATATTCTTTTATTTACTTAATAGGCAACATGATTTTTGACCTGCTTTTGTATTCTTTGCAATCTTCCAAGCTGAGAGTAATAGTCTATCTCTTTGTGTGACATGGCTGTAAACTGAAGGTTATTTCTTACACAAGCTCGAGCATGAGTGTCTGTGTGTGGCTGTGCACATGTATTCACTCATGTGCATATGCAAGAATTTGAATTTCAATTTCATATCTCATCCAGCCCCCATAGATGCACTACAAGTTCTGCCTTCCTAAATCAAGTCTACATTGCTCTAACATAATTACTATGCACCCATTGCTGTTTTGCTTGGTGAAGATTGCTCACATGTGCTGCATACTGATTCAGGAATCATCCACCATTGGTGGTGAACAACTAATCTATTTCAAGTTTTTTACTCTCACCGTAAACACAAAAAATATTTTACTAATGTTTTCTGCTAGATAAGAAGACATTTTTCTTGTAAATTTCTCCTTTTTTTTCCCCACATTACTTCAAATGCCAGTGGATAGAGTTATAATGCTCTTAGACACTGCAAAATTTCCAGAAAGATTAATACTGTACATTTCACAATAGATTGTTTATTAATAGAAAATAAAAAATAAATACTATTCAATACTGAGATATAAGGAGATGAATAGCATCCTAAATCAGTGCATGCAGATATGAGTTATGACCCTGATCCAAGTCAAAACTGTCTTTTCAGTTGACTGAGCAGTGCTACTACTTTAATCTAATGTCAGTTTCACAATATTATCTGGAAGTCCAGAATAAACATGGTACTCAGAAGGAACATTAATTCATACACATATATTCATGTCCATACATGAGTAGACCAGGATATCTTTTTTATTTTCATACTCCAGGGGTATATTTCCACTGAGTTACTTTTTGTTTTCTTCCTCACAGGAGGTGTTGCTATTTCTTGCAAGCTTCACCTGTGCATCTCCTTTCTAGACAGTAGTTTATTTGCCTGAATGCAGTTGCTTACTAGAGTCATGGCTGCCATTACTCCTGGAAATAATAATTTAAAAAAAAAATTAAAAAAAGAGAGAGAATACATTCAGCTTAGACAATATTGCCGCTGTGTTAACTAACACCATCTTAGAAGTCTCACCCTTTCTTTGAAAAGAAACTCCTAATTTTTGTGTAAGTGAGAGGGGAAGTCCTCTTATCTTTTAATACTCTTATCTTACCTTTTAACACTCCTATCTCTTACCTTTATTTTGTAGAAGCATATTGCTGCTCCTACCATGAAACCTCTCTCCTTTCATCTTTCTACCTCAACAGTACCTAACTGGTTTCAGTCTTAAAGTATTATAAATGAATCAGCATACCTCTTAGTTGTAGTCTGCTGAAGCACAGCTGTCATGTTTATTTATTGCTTCTTCTTTTTATGCTTACTGCAGACAGAAATATCCAAATCTGAACTGTTTGCCCATAAAAGACCCATCAGCTCATCAAATCTGATAATTAAGTGTGGGGGCACATATAGGTTGGTGCTATGTGTGCATTTGGGTATGTAGACCACATACTTTCATAGATCATTCTGTATGACATTCTTCTCACTGGATAGACCTTTTGTGGTCCATTCCTCTCGAACAAAATGAGGGAGAAATGTTGCCTTGAATGAAGGCTTTTAGAAAGTGTATGAATGGTTTGTGTTATACAGCTCCATAGGGTGATTCACTAAGTAAAGGTGTCTGTCTCTGACAATGTAGCTGTTATTGCCTATGTTTTTGAGTTTGTGAAGTTAGGAAGGTCTAAAGCTGTTTATCTTGGCATCACACTCACACATATCACCTCTTAATAATCACAACTGGGAAAAAAAAGTAATTAGCAGTTAAAGGAAAAAATGTGTAGAAAATAATAAACCCATACAAGTTACATAGGTAGGGATCAATTTCTGTAATGGTATTTCGAAAAACAGAAGTCACTAGGTCAGTTTGAAAAAAAGACACTCAATTTGGCATCTTTTGGCAGACAAAGCTCATCAAAACTATGCTCTGTAGGGAAGATGCACAAATGCGTCAGGCAGAAACTTCTATTCCTCACAGGCAAATATTCCCTAAAAATATAATCTGGTTGGACAATGGAAGCATGTCAGGCTCTGGCTGGTTTCTCTAAGTTACATTAAATTATTTTCCTCCATTATAGTGGGTAAGTCTGATGGGTGAGGTCTTTAGGAGATCTGACATATAAGAATGAAAAACTCACACTGATAAAACAAATGACTTTGGACATTTAGGTGCTGACAGTAGTAGCCTACCACTTGGTATTCTTGAATGCAGAATTATAACAGAATTGAACTATTACACTGGTGTTTGCAATTGATCAATAAAGCTTCTCACTATATGTGAAAATAGTTTGACCTTATTAGAGAAATCTGTCAAAAAGGTCATTTTGAAAGATAAATTTTTCTTGAATTTTTCATGTGTCCCTAGCTGTATGGCAAGAATATTTTCCGTTTATGTACCCTAAATGATTCCCATTCAGTATTTTCTTAAAAGACTGCAACAACTCCCCTTTGGGAGAATTTTCTAAAACATAATCCTGATGTATAAAAATGAGATATGATTTGTATAGAGACATATAGGAAAAACTTAGCACAGCATTCAAAAACTCTGGATTCTGGAGCTATGTCTGGAATAGAAGGTGTACAGTTTTACTAATTTGGAAAGCAAAATAAATTAAAATATCACTATGCCTGTGGAGAGCATAATTGTTCTTCAAATAGGCAAGAAACATTAGGATTTCAAAAGCATGACTATTTTTTTTCTCATGGGAAAAATGATTAAATGATGCAAGATAGTCTTTCATAATCTATTATTCATTGGAACATATTTCTAGTTCCTATTATTGCCCTTAGATATTGAAAATGAATCAACATTTGTAGGAAATGATTTGCATTTTTTGTTAAGGTGCAATTACTGGACAGCATAATAGTAATACCTGTACAATTTTGCAATATCTGCTAAATGGCCCACCTCAGGTTATTCTGGGTTGATGGCCATTTTTCACTAATGCAGGGGGGCAAAGCATTTAAAACCCAGTCTAAGAAAGCAATCAAGCTGGGGGCAGTTAAATTCTTAAATGCTCTCCATCACAAGGTTAAACTGCTCAAAAATATTTCACTAATTTGGAGACCTGTAGTTCACTAATGAATGTACTGAATATTACTTTTGGGCAATATTTCTCTATCAAAGCACAGCTCATTAATGACATGAGACAAGTCTACAAACCTGAGAGCATGATGTGATCATTACTTGTTTTTTCTATGGCAGCCAGACTGTAAAGATCTCTGTATGTTCTGATATCAGATAATTCTAGCAATAGGATTACTATTAATTCTTCATCCAGCTAATCAGCAACTTACACAAAATGTCAGATAAGATGTACTTCAAAAGAGGACTCAAACTGGCATAATGTATTTTTTCCTTTTTTGTGATTAATCTGGGCTCTAAATTATTTAAATCATGTTTCTAAAATGGTGATAGGACTCATTTTCAGTATAGATAAAACCTAAGGCTGGAAAACTGTTGTTCATAGTTGTTACAAGTTATCCCATCTTTGGGATGTTTTTCTTTGATTTCCCGCAGTACTGAATTTTTGGGGATCTCCATTATGCATATCTGTGTTTGTAGACATTACTTGTATGTTTCTGAATGCACTTATGTACTGTTGCTGAGATCCAAAAGCATGGACAAATTCAATTAATTTGGCAGACAGGAAGAGTAATGAATTTATGTGAGAAGATGGAAAAGAAATGGAGAAAAAGACAAGAAGGCCTATAAGTTTAATGAAAAATATTAGAAAAAAGTATTGTTTGTAACAATAAATTGAAACTACTAAATTGGCAAATATCGAAGTGAAGAGATTAGCATCATATATACTGAATATCTTTTCAAAAATCAAGAAGAAAGAAACTATCCTGTTATATGATCCCAATATCTTATGAAATAGTTTTAAGTGCTACTACTTAACTGGTTGAAGTGAACGTTTTCATCATTCACCTATCATATATATTAAACTATCCTCTGTTCAGATTTATTCTGTCATCCCAAAATACAGAGGAAATATTTGTTTTTTGCTGCGCAGTAGTTTGGAAGGTTCTTCACAGGCAATGAAGAGCTGGGGAAATATGAATAAAGGATTCTTTAAAAATACTCTGCCTCATCCAGGTATTGGACTTTACAGGGGTAAAATGGAAAAAACAGACTTTTTTTACTCCCGCAAATCTGACTGTTAACCTATCAGTCTACTAAATGTCTTTTCCTTTTTTCCCCAGTGGAAGTTCAGCTAGGTGGTTTCTTTGTTACAGTACTATGAACAGCTGTTACTGGGGCAATAGAACAGATTATCCTTGACTTTCTGATTTGGTTTCACCATCCATTTTCCTGTTAGATGGAATCACACAGAAGATGGCTGGTGAAATGAATTTAAGGACACATTGCAAACTAATACACGGTCATGAACATATTAAGTCTCGCACTGGTGATGCAGAAGGTGATCTCATACATTTAAGCATGTTAAACCACTGTATAGGAGTCCAAAGAGAGTTTTTTGCATTATATTTGCAAAATTAAAAAATTAGGAATTAGCCTACAGGCTGGACCAAGACCTAGTCAGTAACAGAGATATGGTGATATTCACCTGCTCAGGGTTTTCTTTCTTTCAAATATTTTATTTTTTTTTTATACACATATATTTATATATATAAAAATTTTTTTATTTCATTCTGTTGCATTTTATGAAATGCTCACTGATGCAACCCTTGGCAACTTTTTGACAGCTTTTGGTGACTTCCACATGACAAGACACAACTGTACTGCTTGTATGTATAGAATTTAATATTTTATAATTCACGTTTGCTAGCTAAAAGATGCAAAAATGTATGAATGTAAAAGCACTCGAAGCAACTGACACATAATTCCTTTCCCTTTGTTTCTCAGTGAGGATCAAATGTAACACTTGTAGACAAGAGCAATTTGATGTAAACCATAACACAGGAAGTCAGCTTGCACATCATCTCTAAATTAGGCTTTTAGTGGTGAGTTTAAGGGAATTAAAATGAGAAAAGAAATACTAAATGAAACTGGAGAGAGCTTAAGCAGTTATAACCAGTACAGTAAGTGGCAGATAAGAAACATGTAAATATACCAATTTATATTTTTCAGTAGTTTCACTTAGAATTACTTGGGTTAATTTACAACTCCATCTATGAATTTGGTCACGGGCTCATGAATTGGTTTTCATTTCATCCTTCAAAATTTGCTTGTTTATAACAGCTGATGTTAACAGAAGTGGGGTCATTTCTCTTGTACTTTTCCTACAGGATAAAACGATGGATGCAAGCTTTAATTTCAGAACATCTATTAGGGGATAGCAGAGCAGATTAGCATATATATCAATATGGTAATTTGTCACATTGTTTCTGAATCAGTTTTTCATTTAGTTTGGATTACATATCAACTGAGAAAACTTGAAGGTCCTAAACTTCTATCTTCTGATAAGAGATTAAACAGTAATGGGGTCACTCTGATTGTACCATGAATTAGGATCAGTTTAATATGTTATTGAATTCTTTATTTTGAATAATAATTTTCAGTTGTCAACAAATTTCTGAATTCAGCTAGCAGGTTTTTAATTTATTGCTTTTATCTGCTGGACTGTTATACTTATCCATTTCTACAGGAACCCTTCAGAAACTCTCTAAAACCATCTTAGAAAAGATTTAGGTCACTCTTTCCTCCTCCGATGCAGAACTATGCAGTGTTTATGCATCTGTCTTACCACCTGAGTTTACTGATGTTTTTACTCTTTGGCACAAATTAGCAAAATCTGATTTTATTTGCCAGCATTTTCATTTAAAATATTAAAGAGGCCAAATTAACAAAATGTAGTTCAATTAAGAAGTGAGTTAAATACTAAAGTTCAGTATTTAACTGCCCTGGAGTGTTGACTCCAATGTTTTATGTCATTAGGTTTCCAAATATTTTAGAAAGAATAATGCTGAGATCTAATGGCATAAAATCTGTACATAATTACAAAACAACTCTTAAGTCTAATTCTTAAACTGTAGTAATTGATCCTACAGTGAGATTTATTCAGTAATCATGGAAGGCAACAGCATTTACAACTAGAATAATTAAAGTAAATGAAGAGGAAAATTGTATTCTGTATAACATTTAGTTCATTATAAGCTTAAACAACTATGCCAATGCATGTTCATCAATATAAGTTATGATGCTCACAGACATAATTAAATAAAAATGTTATCACCAAGAAACAGTTCATGTAACACAAGTGTAGAAATTGTTACATTATAAGAGTTTTGCAATTTTAAAGGTTTTGTTGGCGGAGCTCAAGAATAGGAGTAGCAGAAGATAGTATAGAATTTTTTATTTCTTTTTTCCCCCCACCAGTGTTCATAATATATAACATAACAGCCTTTTCTGCACTCTCTGCTGCTGGGTCTTACTCCCTTCTGTGATGATGCTTGATTCCATACCTCATTAGGTGCCTCTGTGGCTCTTTATTTGTTCAGTTAAAGTCTCACTGGAGTTCATTAAACCACATTAAACATCACTGGTTCTTCTGAGGGAATTGCAGGATAAGATGTGCAAGAGCCTAAGAAGGGATTCTATAATTTTGCATGGTACATATGAGAAAGGAGGTCCATAAGGTGGGCCACAAATTGTGTACCATGTTGCCTACACATCACGATGTTCTATGTCTTCCCAGGATCTTGAAACTGGAAAACTATGCAGGCTTAGAATGTTTTTTGAGATATCATAAATGATGGATTGAATTTTTCATTAACTGAAAGTTCCAGATAGGAAGATTTAATAGCTATTTGATATTTGCAGATACTGTCAAGAGGAATACGGCTCAAAGAACATAATCATACAATTTAAATATTTTCCTGTACATGAGAAATGGATTCAGATGCTTTACTAATAGTCCTATTAGCACTGAATATATGAGGCATCTTAAGAGATTCTAGTGAGGTACAGAGGAAAAAAAATCCTTAATTTGCTGGTGTCAACAGCTTTTGGTGGAGTGGAACAAGAGAGAACAATTATTCATACCAACATTCTTTTCAAAAGAAAGGACCAAGGGATGAAAATAATTAACCATATATTTACCTGAATATTAAAATATTGCCTGGTCAGGTGGTTCAAATATGGCAGATGAGTTCAAAATCTCCTCAGATAGAGACCAGAATTGAAGTACAGTTCTATTTTTCCTTGATGAATATGCCTAGACACTGTTCTTTTGAATAAAAGGAAAATTACTCATTTGGCTTTTTGGTGACCCGAGTGATTTCTTTAATTTGTTTCTTTCACAAGTACCTGATATGGTGGTATTTTTTCAGATCAAAAAACTTGTTTTCTGTGGAAGTATATAGTAATCTTTTACAATTATTTACTTCAGGGAAAAATATAAAGCAAAGCAAAATGTAATTTTGGTCAATTTTATTGTAGCTTCCTTCTCCAGCTTTGGGTTTTTATGTATTTTTTTTTTCTTTGTTTTTTATATGCTTGGTGAGTTACAGCAAAAAATTATAGTTATAGCTCCACTGAGATGTCATTGTGGAGGGTTGACCTTGGATGGACACCAGGTCCCTACTGCACAGCTCTATCACTCCCCTTCCCAGCTGGACAAGGAGGAAAATAAGATGGAAAATGACTTGTAGGTTGAGATAAGGCAGTTTAGTAAATCAAAAGAAAAGTTTGTATGCAGAAGCAAAGGGAAAAAGAGATGTTTATTCTCTACTTCCAATCAGCAAGCAATGTTCAGGCACTTCCCAGGATGCAGGGCCTCAGCACACATAGCACTGTGCTCCAGAAGGCAAACATTGTAAATAACAAATGCGCCCTCATTCCTCCTCCTTTCCTCAGCTCTCATATCTGAGCTGAGAAGTGGTGTGGCATATCCCTTTGGCTGATTTGGGCCAGCTGGCCTAGCTGTGTCCCCTCCCGGGACCCTGCCCTCCCCCAGCCTGTTGGTGGCAGGGGAATGTGGAGAGACAGAGCTGGCGCTGTGCTGGTGCTTCTCAGCTGCAGCCAGCACACTGATGTGTTATCAACACCTTCCCAGCTTTCAGTGCAAAGCACAGCGCTGTGGGCTGCTATGGGAAAATAAACTCCATCTCACCCAGAACCAATACAATCATGAATGGCATCTAATTATTAACTTTACAGGGAATAGAAAAATTCACAGCAGTGCAGTAAACCACCAAAGATTTTATCAGTTTGCTGGTGCTGATGATAAACAACTAAACGAGTTGTGACACAGGCAGGTTCTCCTATAGAAAAGACAAATAAAGTACTGTATACCACCAGAGCTGTATCATGTGCTTCACAGATAAACTATTTCAGAACTGCGTGAGAGAATTTTATCCATGTGAGTTCAGTCTCAAATCAGCCTACAAAAGGTTGTAAAGATTTTCTGAGGTAAAGATTGTGCATATTTTCTTTCAAATTTCCATAGTATCTGACTTTCAGTTCTGATTTAATCTTTCTATAGGTGTATTTAGGTGTATTTAGGCATATATTTAGGTATATGAGGCCATTTTCTATGAATCTGTGATTCTATAATACAAGTTAATTTTCATAGGGTCAGCTGCAATTATATAGTTCTTTGATTGAAATTTTGCTACTTAATAGCTCTTAAAAACTAAAAATTCTAATAGAGATGTACTTAGTTGCAACAGTAGTTAAAACAAAGGTAGAAGAGGTTAAAGAGGACATCAAATCTAATTGCATCACAAGGAACAAAGTTAGACAAATATATTAAGGATTAGATAGATCTTGGCTTAACTCTCTTTTCTTCGCTGAGTTTCAAAGTGTATAATTACATCTTTTCTGTGTCCATGCTGTAAAAGTGTTTTCCTCTAAGCACATTGTATACTTTCCTATGTTAGTTCCATCTACATATGGATTTGCTCATAAAAGTACAAACACAAAGAAATGAACCTCAAAATACAACTTCAGCCCACCCCCCCCC
>VXAC01008725.1:68880-94675 GCA_013399225.1 Rhipidura dahli | reverse complement strand
CCCCCCCCCCCCCCCCTTTTTTTTTTAAGCACAAAGAAATGAGGTAGATTCAATGAAACTGGGTGATTTTTTAAAATCATTATTAGTATGAAGAACACACTGCAACAAGGCTTTGTAACTAAAATGAGTAATGACAGCACATGCATTTACATTGGGATAAAAATACATAGAGAAATCTTCATACTCAGGGCACAAATCAACTACTAAGAAAATGAATTTTGAAAAAAACTTCCCCTTTTGGCAGATCAATACATGTAATGAAACTCACATAACTATCCCCTGAAGTCAGCAAAACTCATGTCCACAAACCCACCAAATCTTACTGAGTGCAGCAACTAGAGAGAGAAGAATTGTACTTCTACGAGAAAGTAATTGACAAAATGAAACCATGCATGATAAGACAGTTAATGGATGCCAAATTCAGAGTTGGACAAAATAAATGTGGACCCTTGGGGGAATCTGTGTACACTTGATACTCACATCAAAGAAATTAATAAAAATGCCTAAAGAAGAAGAGGTTCAACTGACATCCAGTTTCATTGATTTCGTCAAGACGTGTTTGTTCAGGCATACTGTGTGCTCCACACATCATCAGCCTGCCAGGAAGTGTCCAGCCATGGGGACATCATCTGTCACCATGCTCAGGAGAGACATACCAAACTTTAGATGGGGCTGGAATTTAGAATCTCCAGATTGCACCTAATGTCTCTATAAATTTGAATTTCAGCGTTCTGTATCTTGTCCATGAAATAACTGCAAATACAAAAATTGAAGACATGGTTGGTTTATATATAGTAAGAGAAAGTTCTTGGAGGCTTTTTGGGGGACTTGGAGTGGTTTTTTGTGGTTTGTTTTTTTTTTTTTTTTAAATCAGATTTCAAAAAACAAATCATTTCAGGATAAATAACCTGGATATAGCCTTATTCCTTACTTATATCAGGGGATGGAGGGATTGAGTTAAGTCTGACCTTAATTCTTTGCCCCTTACTCTGATATTGGTTTCAGATTCTACTTTGTGGCATTGAGAATTTTTATATATATCAATATTATAGCACGATTTTTAATGTAACCTGCATAAGAGAAGCAGTATTTTTTTAAGCAATAGTGTTTTCTTAACTGTTTTGTATCTGATATCCTGATCAAGGGGCCACTGTAGAAATGAATAGATTTCAAACAATTGGGAGGGCGAGTGGAAGAAATATGAAGCATAGCCTGGAGTATTTCATAAAACCTAGGAAGAATTTCTCATCTATCAAGTGATTTTAAACATTACACATCTCAAAAATTCCTGTTTTCTTGTATTCACTTTATTTGCTGTGTTGTTACAGTCCTGACCCAGTGATCCAGTGCATTTTAATTTGACTCTGCTTGGAGTCAGATATACTAAAACTAGCAGAAACAATAAATCTTGCTGCAATTCATTGCCAGGTTTATAGTTTCATGTTAGAAAAAAAAAGTTGTATATTTCATAAGCACTCTACTAAAAGACGTCACAATGTTGGTAGCTGGTAACAAAAATGCGATGTTGAATTTTGTGTTGTATTTGAAAAGAGACAAAACTTGTCAAAAAGCATAAACTTCTTAAATAATGTTTAGCCTTTGTTCTTCTGTGTAAGCTTGAAATCTAAGTACACTTCTTTTACATTCTTATTTTAATAATGTGAGGTGTTTGTAGCCTATTTAGAAAAAAAATGCCTTCAAAAACTTGAAATGAAACATCTTCTTTTACTGAAAACTGAGGAAAATTTCCAGAAACAAGTAAAATGCCATGTAAATTAAAACTAAATGAGCTAAAATTTTGATTGAGTTCAAGAAATTTTATGTCATATTTTAGTTGCAGTACTTACTTATTTAAACAATAGTAATAAAAAACACTGGTAATATTTGGACTGATTATAGTTTTCATTATGCAAAGGATAGATATAGGTAATATTTGATCTGCTGAATATTGGGTTTTTTGAGCTTCATTTAGGTGTACCTCAAAACTTCACCTTGACTAGTTTGAAAAATTTGGAATACCACATATTATGGTGATATGATTTTGTTGAAATGTCAAAAAAATTGTGACCATCAACACATATTTATCTAAAAAGCCACACCCAATTTATTAAAAATCAAACCTAAAGTATTGATTTCCTATTATTATATCAGTGCCATAAATTTACGTGCTTCGTAATTACATCTGCCAAAATATTTTCAGAGTGCACTAACAACAATCCAGATAATATTTGGGAATTGAGAGAAAACAGGAATTATGTAAAGAGTTCAGAGTAAATATATTTATTATGGCTTCACTATTACTCTATAGCTTCAAATGTTGCAACCTTACTAAGAACGTCAAGAAAACAAAAGAATTTAGTAATGAAATTAAAATTGGTCTTGATGCACATGTACTAAAAGATTACTGTGATTACTGTGTCATCTCATCTGATCTCTTGCATAAAATGTGCTAAAAGATTTCACTCTCTTCCCAGTGTGCGTATTAACAATATTACCCGCCCCCTACTCTTTTATAGGGCAAATTACACAAGCTGAGCTTAGTGTTTCCTAAATTAGTTTATGATATGAAGCAGTTTCCAGGATCCAGATCACTATTGTTAATATCCTTTTCTGAATTCATTACAATTTTTTAAAAATCATAAAGTACCTCCATTAAACTTCTAAATATTACTAATACCTCTGTGCTTATGAGTAGTGTTCTGCATATACATACACATAAGGTCAGTGTTTATCCTTCAGTGCTGGAACACCCACAGTATCTGCCACCTGCATCACCAAAGGCTGCAGAGCCTTGTGGGGTCAAAAAGACTCTCCTTTCCTCCCCTCTTGTGGGACTTTTTTTTAAATTCCATGAATATGAAATGAGGATTTTCTTTCAATAAATACCATGTTATATATGTCCATTCACAGCACACATCAATTCTTCAGGGATTTTTGTTATATTTTTTAGTACTATAGCTTACAGCAGTGGCTGCTTTCAGTACTTGGAGAAAGAAATTTAGCCTTTGAATAAATTCCATTTAATATTCTTGAAAAACAAAAGTTCTATCCAGTGTAACAGTTTTCAATCTATTTCACATGGTAAAGACACTATAAAAACAATTTTCTTATTCTCCTTTTTCATGGCACTGAATCATAAGTTTTCCTCAACAAGGAAAAGTTTGTTCTGGTTTGGGTTTTTTTTTTCCATGACAGTGATTTGAAGATTTCAGTTACTAACTTTTCCTTGTTCTCTTTGCTATGTATCATAATAAATTTTGGCTGACTTATAGGATCTCTTACGGGGAGTGATTTCCTCACTTCTCCCATTTCTGTTGCCTGAGACTTGTTCTCTAATGTTTATCTGTCTGTTTCTTGTCTGAATGTAATATGTATGGATGCCTAAATATTTAAAACTCCACTATAGGTGGCTTAATTCTTTTTAAGAAAATGTCATACAATAGACCAAGAGGACCTAGTACTCTTGTCTCCCCATTCTTATGATGTCACTTGTTACAATGTATTTTATTCTGAAAATGCCTGCTCAAATTGCTTCAAAAATACCAATTCAAAAAAATTCCAGTGGAAGTACTGCAGAATAAGCAATACACTGTTTTATTATGATGGTATTAAGACAGCAATTCTTCAAGTTTCATTCAATATTGAATCTCTGTGGCTTGGTTGTAACAAGGATAATGACTGTATTTCCTCAGCTCACTTCATATGACTGACTTAAACTCCCAAAGTACATAAGATACCATTTAGAGTAATATGACATGCTTCCTATAAGTTTCAAAACACTGAACTAATGAGAAAAGTCTATTGGGAAGTGTGAGAGGAGATGTCACTCAGCCTTGGAGAGTGTCGTTACCACCCTGTTTGTGACTTTCTCACTCTAATTTGCTGTCTTGAAGTGAGAAAATGCTGGATTTCAGGTTCAAGGTAAATTCAGTGCTCATGGCAATGATAAACCAAGGGGTAGGAAGTGCCATCATTAGCTTCCACTGAGCTTCTTGCTATTCCACCTTTTCACTTCTGGCCTATATTTGATTATTGTCTTTTCTTATACTTTATTTTACAACTAATATGTCCCTCACAAGTCAACCTCTTTTCTTTATTTCAGGCTTTTACTTAGAGACTTAGCATTTCTTCATTGATCAGGTTACTTTTTGTTTTCACTGTTGATTTCAACACTCACAAAATATATAGGAAGGGGACAAGGATTACCATCAAAGAAATTGTGCAACTCAATAAAGCAAATTAAGGACAAAGATAGGTTTCAGGATCCAGGAGGAATGTGCCAGAAGGACATGGGGCCAAGCTCATCACTTGTATAGGCCTATTAAACACTCTCAGCGTGGCTACGCTGTTGTGGAATCACAAACTACCTAAATTAACAGCAGCTGACTTACCTCTAATAAAGTCCTAGGGATTCTGGATGCCAAAGAGAGATTGGCTTATTTTTCAGCTTTTTCCCTAAACTATTTTCTGGTTCCTTCCCTGTTACACCAAGTATTTTTTGTTGGGTTTTGTTTCTAAATCTGTTACTCCTTACAGATATTTTTTTGTAACATTGGTAATGTTCTTCTTCATGCCACAAGCTTCTCGCTGTTTCTGCCACATCAGTTTGTGCAAACAGAATGTCATGATACAGCCCTGAGGCTGTCAATTCTTAAACATTCAACATAATTATTTTCCTTAATTATACGACAATAAAGAACATGAGTACAAGGTCTCTGAATGACATGCTGTCTCTTCTGTACCTGGCCTAATCTGCACTGTAGCTCCATGACCAGTTGTTAACGTTTTCAAGGTTCCAACATTGAAAATTGAAACATTTCTAATTAGAGAATTGATCTACTTGTTTGGTGTTTATGTAGCAATTGGCTCACACTAGTGTAGTGTATGCATATCTGGAGTAGCTTCTTTTTAAAGATGAATACATCTGCTCCTTAAAGTCTTTCAGTACAGAAGAAGAAAAGAAGTTCTCATTTGAAGACTTATGGCTAGTTGCTTACAGTGTCTTAAAATTGTGTGGCTGAAATATGCAATAATTTAGAATCTGTGAACAGAACTTTCCTGTTTTGGATTGCAATGTCATATAATATGGTTTCATCCATTCAAGTAAGCCTTTTAGGAGCCAAATGTGACCAGGATGACCAGGCTGTAAGCTGAGTTCCATTCCAAGGGGAATTAAATTCACTGAGTCATAAACTCTTGGAAAACAAGGATTGAGATAGAAACGTTCTAGCATAGCTACAGTAACTCTTTAAATAATGACAATGGCTAAGTAAAATAACAGGTTCAACACACTTTTCTAGTAAAAAGGGAAATCTGGTTTCTCTGTCCCTAGTGGTAATGAGTAAACTGAATGCTGAAGAAAGACCAAATGTTTTGGGTTTTTTTAGAACCAAGATGTGGCAGCATCTAGTTGGACACTGTACTTCCTTTCTTCTCTTTAGCTCACCATTGAAAAAAACAGCATTGTAATTGCATAATTGTACCATTATCCAGTGTATAAAGGCTCTTGTAATTTTTAAAGATTTGTGTTTCACAGCTCCTAATTCCTTTTTTTGCTATTATATATATTACACTTGTTCTTCATTGAGATGACCTGCATGAGGAAGCTCACTGCAGTGCTAGTTAATATTTGATGACATCCCGTTGTTTCTTTTAGTTCTTCAATAGATGTGGAAAAGCAATAATATCAATGTCAGAAAAGATATCAGATAAAGACATGACTAGTTAATGTTTTATGGGAAAGATACATTATTTATTACAGAAAAACAACAGTCTTCAGAGAATCACAGAATGGATGAGCTTGCAGGGGACCTCTGAAGGTCATATGGTTCAACATCCTTGCTACAGCATGTTGCCAATACCATGCCCAGATAACTTTGAATACCTCTAAAGATGGAGACTCCACAATTTCCCTGGGTAATCTGTCTGGTGTTTGGTCATCCTTACAGTAAAAAATGTTTCCTCATATTCAGAAGAATCCTTCCATGTTTCAGTGTGCATCTATTTCTTCTAGGGACGTCTTATCTCTAGGGTCTGACTCTATCCTCTTTTCACTCTCCCTTCAGGTATTTGTGCACATTGATGATATCATCCCTCTGCCTCCTTTTCTCCAGGCTGAACAGCCCTTGCTCACTCAGCTTTTCCTCATATGGAAGATATTCCAGTCCCTTAATTGTTTTTGCGCCCTTAGTTGAACTCTGTTTCCAGTAGTTCCACCTCTCTCTTGTACCAGAGAAGCCAGAACAGGGCATGGTACCCCAGGTGTGGCCTCACCAGTGCTTAGCAGAGGAGAAGAATCACATCTGTTGATCTGCTGGCAGCAGTCCACTTAAAGTAGCCCCAGATACCATTCACCTTCTTTTCACACAGAATCACGGAATGGGTACAGTTAGCAGGGCCACAGGGGGGTCATTTGGTCCAACTTCCCAATCTTTCCACAAGGGCACACTGCTGGTACCCATTCAGCTTGGTCCACCAGAACCCCATAGTCCCTTCTGTAGAGCTGCTTTCCCAGGCAGTTGGATCCCAGCATATAGCTGTGCGTGGAGGTCTTGCCTGTGGGTATGATTTTGCATTTATTCTTGTTGGACTTCATGAGGTTCCCATCAGCCCGAACCTCCAGCCTGTCAATGTCCATCTTGAAGACAGCACAACCCTCTGGTGTATCAGCCACTACTTCCTGGTTTGTGTCACCCACAAACTTGCTGAGGGTACACTCTTCCCCATAATCTGGATAATTAATAAAGATTTCAAACAGGACAACGTTATGTTGGCCCCTAGGGTACACTGCTAGTCACTGGCAACTGGACATTGTGCTACTGAACACCACTCTCTTGGCCTGGCTGTTCTGTCAGTTTGCAGTCTACTTCACTGCCTATTTACACTGTCCATACTTCCCCAGCTTCTCCATGAGGATTTTATGTCCTATAGTGTTGAAACATCCACTGCTCTCCCCTCATCTACCAGCCCTCTATCCTCTGTTCAACCTCTCCTATCACATGGGTAGAGCTTTAAAATATTCTTACACTTTCTACTGGAAATGCAGCCTACAAATGTATTTCATTGCTTCTGTTTGATAATATCCAAAACAAATGAATGTCTGACTAACTGGAATAATTTATTTGCCTTGTTTAGGACTGAGAACTGCCAATACAGTTGACGTGATTTTAAGTCCAGCTGGAGATGAAACATCACACAGCCCCTCACTCAACCCCCTCTCCGTGCCTCTTCCAGTGGAATGGGGAGGAGAATCTAAAGTAAAACTTGTATGCTGAGATAAGAACAGTTTACTATTTGAAAATAAAGTAAAATAAACAATAATGGTAAATAATAATAATGATGATGATAATAATGATAATAACGATAATAATAATAATATTATAAAAGGGAAAAAGATGAAGTGATATGATGCAGTTGCTCACCACTGATGACCAATGTCAGACCCCTCTTCCCAAATCTAGATCATCCATCCTTCTGGGTGACTCTTCCCCGGTTTATATACCTGGCATGATATTCTCTGGTGTGGAATATCTCTTTGGTCAGTTTGGGTCACCTGTCCCAGCTATGCTCCCTCTCAGTTTCTTTTGTATACCCCCTCACTGGCAGAGCATGAGACAAGAAAAAAATACTCCTTGACTTAACCAAACACAAAATAACAGTGTGTTATCAACACCATATTCATTCCAAATCCAAAACACAGCACTGTAACAGCTACTGAGGAGGAATTGACTGTACCCTAGCTGAAACCAGGACAACACTACAGATAAATTACACCTGACAGCAGTATACTGAAGACAGCTAAGAGAGGAAGGGCATAATTTACCAATACTAGCAGTAGCGCATGTTTCACCACTAAGAATTTGTCCTAAATGTAAAAGAAAGTCCACTTTTCATTCATTTTGGGATTGTTTTATAAGTGCTTGCTTAATTGGAAAAAATGACACAATCCCCTTTTTTCATAGTATTGGAAACAGGTATTTTCAAAATGTATATTAAACTATCCTTACTGCAGAAATATGAAAGAGAAGAATTTGGTATTTGTCACACTCTTAAGATAAAAAGAAATTACATTGATTCTGCCAACTGGTTTTCTATATAAGGTCTGTAAACATTTAAACATTTAAAAATGAATGTTTCCATACTTTATTTTTGTCTCATCTTTTTCCCATGACTAGGTTCCATCATATCAAATAGTCTGAACAGTTTGTTTAGCTGGTTGATTATGATGCATAGATCAAAGTACAGTGAGAATATGGCTAGCTCTATGACTCCCAGTAGAACAGCAAAGTTAATGTTCCCTTCCCACTATATGTTTGGCTCAGTGAAACGTAATTAAACAATAATTAGAATCAATGTTTCCAAATGTTCAAAAATAAGTCAGTTGCAGTATTGACGGCATTTTTTTCTGTCATACATATTCAAAATTACCAACTAATTTTGGATTTCCTTTAAATATAAAGTAGCATTCAGTCCCAACAAACAAAGCAGCCTCATTCAAGGGGCCTTTCCTTCAATTCCATCAGATTATTTAGTATACACAAAATCACTTATCATGCACATAATGCTAAAATGAGAATTCAAGTCATTACAAGTTTTAAAAATTTTGTCTACCTCCATCTGGAGTTATACTTGGCAGATGCCATAGAATGCTAGGTAGTGGCTTTGGAAGAACAGCAGTTACTGTTCTTTGTAAACAGTTCAAAGATTCTTTTAGCAACTGAGATGCTAAATTAATTTCCATTATTCATCTTGCCGATGTTTGCATATTCGGTGTTTATCCCATCTACCAAGGCTTGAAATCTATTATGCACAAGGTAGGAACACCATGGGAAAGATGGGAGAATGGTTGTGATGTCTCACTGTTACTCCTTGTGGGCAAGCTTCAGTCTTGTGTTTATCTGAAGACAGTCTGCACCTGGCACTGCAGCAGCAAGTGATGACTGACATCAAGCCACATAGCACATGATACTTTGATGGTTTGAAAACAGAAAGAGTGTCCCATACAGGAGTTATTTCTGGAAAGGTGTGGAATTACTTCTTCTAAGACATAAGCATAGGAAAAGTAGGACAGAGTCTTATTTAAACAAAGAATTTAAAATTTAACCATTTGGTTAAGCCAAACAACCAAACATTAAGGTTTATTAAGACCTTTGATCTGTTTAATACTAGGATTTCTTAGTTCTGAGAAAGAAAGAAAAAAAGAAAAGTACATTGCCCCTATCCCTCTATACCAGACTTACCCAGTGATGATAACTGATGGAGTTTGTGCTGAAATGTGCCCATGTAATGTTTAAAAAATAAAGCCAATTAACTCAGCTAAGTATCACTTGTCAAATCTGTATATAAACTCTCCAACGCTTTTATCTTTTTTATCTCGACAAATATCCACCAACTTCTTTATGTGAATTCATGAAGGAAGAAATAATAGTTGTATTACTCTTGCTATTTCACCTACATTTATTCTGTGTAAGAGAAAGAATCTCTTTCAAAGGCCAGTTTCTTATTCCTTTCAAAAGTGAAGGAAAGCTCTCCATTTATGTTTTACCCTTTCCAAGGTGCTGAAATTTTAATTTTATTACCAAAGCATGAATTACGACTTTGGAAGTGTTCGTAAGGCATTTTATTGGGCTGTCAAGACTGGATACCAGTATTTCTATCAGTACACCATGCATATAAACTATATTTTATCCAACTTTGTTTCATGACAGATATTTTGGGGAACAATTAACTGAAAGAAATTAGTTTTTTATGATCTGCTTGTTCAATGCAGAAGATCAACTACAAAAATTCTAGCTGTTTTCTGCAATAAAATGACATGAAAGTGGTTGCAGCAAGTGAAAGAATCCTTATACAAGAACTAATTGTAAAGTGTTATCAAAAGCCTGTGTATTGTATTGATAAAACACTTGTTTCAGAAGGACAACAACATTGGTGATCATCCTTGGGTACGTTTTAATATAAAATCCTGAACTTGAAAGAGAAGAATTTTGTTTTAAATATTGAATTGATTCTTGGGAGAATGATAACTCTAGCACCTGAATATTAATATTTTTTAACTTTGAATTTCACCTGTTTTACATTAAATGAGAATTCCTATTTGACAATTGAAGGAATATTGAACTCTTTTAGCTACACACTTGAAGTACCAAATACAGTAAAAAGACCCCTTTTAATAGAGAAAGTGAATAGTCATGCAAGGGTTGATTAATGCAAAATGCAAAGATACAGATTTCAGTTCGCTTCAAGTATCATTCCTGAGAAACTGAGTGATGAATGAACCAAATGTGCATAGGAATTTACCAAATTATTTCTGCCCTTCTGATAACAGTCTCCAGTTTTAACAGTACTCCTGTGGGTCATCCAGATGCTATCACAAAAAGCAGGCAAAATTAAAGGATTTATAAGAGCAGAATCTTCTGTGTTCTCAGCTGAATTTTAAGAAATAAAATAGGCATAGGACCTTGATGCTTACTTTATTCAAATGGTACCAATGGGCTGGAAATGTTTCCCTTCGTAAGCCATAGGAGCCCTTAAAGAGAACAATGCTCACACAAAGGGACTTACAAATGCTAAAAAGAATGTTATGCATAGTGAATCAAAGTAAAACTATGCAAAAATATACAAAAAATTATAACTTACAATACAGACTTGCATAAAGCCAACAGGAAAGAAGTCACAGTAAAACAGGGGCTAAAATAAAGTGTTAGTTTTAATGACAATGTGCCAAAAGGCTACCTTTACATTAAATAGCCTCACATTAAACCCTGATGTATTTCTAACACAGACTATTCTTAGAATGTAGAATTTTACCACTGACAAAAGCATTTCATACAACAGGAAGTAGACCCTACTATAAATGTCCGTACCATGAGGAAAACAAAACTGGCATTAGTTTTTGTACTGTAGTTATATCAGTTTAACCACCATCAGAAAAGTTATTTCCTAAATGAACACTTATAGATGTTACACTGTTAAATCCTTTAAATTATTTTATGGTAGAAATTCCCTTGTTTTCCACTGATTGTAATAGTCTCTAGCAGCTGGTGACAACAGATCTGTGCATGAGTCATACTGGATATAAAACACAATTAATGTTACAAATGAATTATGTTATTAGGTACACCATGCTACTTTAAGAGTGAGCTGACTGAATTTCAAGGTGACTTTTTTGGTCAAAGTTAACTCTAAGCACAGACAGCACAAGTGATAGATAGTCTTGAAAAGGAGGGTGCTTGTTTAAACAGTGCAACATAATCTGAAGTTCAATTTTCAGTGAATTAAATAGCCAGTTCCTGGCAGTAATGCTGGTACAAAAAGCCATAAGACTTGAGAAGTCCTGAAAGAAATTACAGTTCTTTAAGAAACAAGGTCCACAGCTGTGGAGAGGGCACATTATAAATTTTAAAAATTTATAAATAGAGTTCTATTTTATTTTCATACTATTTGGCTTCAAAATATTGTTTTACTGCAGTAGGTAACATGATACATAATATTTCTGTATAATATATATGCAATTATATACAATTTGCATGTAAAGTAGATACAATTTGTCTACAATGCATCAACTAATTGATATCTACTATATTGACACAAAAAATCCAAAACAACAGAAGAAAGGGGAAGCAAAATACTCCTTTTGACACTGCAGTTTTAGAACAGGTTTTTCTTCAAGTTGGTTAGGAAAGTCTGCAGAATCTAAGGTGATATGGATTGTTAAGGCAATCATAGAATATCTTGAGTTGGAAGAGACCCACAATAATCATCAAATCCCACTCATGACTCTGCACAAGACAAGTCCAAAAATCACTCTGCCTGAGAGGTTTGTCCTAATGCTTCTTAAACTCTGGCAGCCTTGGGTTCATGATCACTTCCCTGGGAAGCCTATAACAGTGCCCAAACACTCTCTATGTTAAGAGCCTTTTCCCATCATCTCCCCCAAAGCTCCCCTGACAGCTTCATGCTGTTCCCTTGGGTCCTGTCACCCGCCCCTCTTCTTCGCTTCGTGAGAAAGCAGCGTACGGCGATGTGTTCTGCCCTCAGTCTCCTCTTCTCCAGGCTGAACAGACCTCAGATGTCTTCTCCTTTAAAGCTTTCACCATCTTCATAGCCCTCTTTGGATGCTCTCTTAATACTTTATATCTTTCTGATACTGTGGCACCCACAACTGCCCACAGTATTCAAGGTGAGGCTGACCAACGCTGACCAGTGCAATCCCCTCCCTTGCCCAGCTGTGCCTGATGTCCCCCAGAACACGGGTGGCCCTCCTGGCTGCCAGGGCACACAACAAGGTGCTGCATTCAGCTCTAGAGTCCTCAATGTCTGAAGGATAGGGAGCCTGGAGAAGAGAAGCCCTAGGTCCAGCCCAGATCACAGGAAGGTGGCGTGACCATTTTATCATTTGGTATCATCTCACACCATGGCCAGGGGTGGGGGAAAAGGACTCTCACTCCTAAGAAGGGGCATGGTTTCTAGCTGGGAGCAAGTGTGGCTGGAGTGGGGTGGTGCCAGCTCCTGTCGCTTTGGGCCATGTCAGGTCTTGGTGGGCATTTTGACTGAAAATCACCCTCTTTTCACAAAATCTGAAATTAGTGGAAGAGGATAATTTCTCCCACATTCCTTGTGAGGAATGAACAAGTGAACCAGGACTCTTCAGTCTGAGAAAAAGACAACTGAATAATAGTATGATAAAAAGCAAGAGTGACAGAAAGAATGTGAACAGAAAGCTATTATTCATCCTCTCCATCTAACAAAATGTCTAGAGATGATCATATCAAGTGACAGCTGGTATTTAAAACAAGAGATAGAAGGTGTTTCTTCACTCATGTATTTATATTTGAGGACTCTTTGATATAGGGACCAAATAATTTACATGAATGCAAAAAACCAATTGGACAAACAGGGAAGGTGAAGATCACTGAGATGAATAAATTCCAGCTCTGAAGCAGAAAGTTCTTGAGATAGAAGCATCAGGGATCTGGGAGAGTGAGTTGCAAAATACCAAGAATTCCTGCTCACTCTAACCCATCCTCCTTCTACTCTGACCCAGGCCTCCTCTACTGCCTGCTTTTGGATGGGGCATACTGTAGATGGTAATCTCTTGGTAGGACATGAATTTACTGTTCTTTTTGAGCTCCAGCAGAGTCCTGTCTTTCTTCAGCAAGATTCAACATTTCCCCTTTCATCTACTTTCTAAATGTTGTATAATTCCATTTTTTCTTTCATTTCAAATTGAGGAACTGATTTCAAAATTATAAATCCGAAAGGCCTATTTCTGTCCTGGTCTTCTTTTATCTATTACTGTGTCTCTTTAATTACATTATATGATCTATTGCAATGGAAGTTACATTAGGAACACCAAAAATTGCAAACTATTAAAATGATGTAATACTGTGGGGTTTATGTCATTTTTTCTCACAGTACTTTTATGTTCCAATATTTTTATTTTTAACATCTTACAGCTGTCCTCAATGTAAATTGATCCATGTGAAGATTTTGCTAAATGAACAACATATTCACTATGACAATTCAAACAATATTTATTGTCATTTTCCCCCCAAATTGAGAATGATAGAATACATGCCCTCTAACCCCATTATTTCATTATGCACCATATCGACAGAAAAATTCCTGAGTTGCTTTAAGCTAGCTTAGCAAACTTCCTTCCCACTTCTGTAGGCATTGCACTGAGATGCACAAGCCCTCCAGCAATTCTGTCAAAGTTTTTGATTTTACAGAGCAGTTTGGTTCTTGAAAGAAGTAGAATTCTTGTATTCTTAGTGCCCAGAGAACAACAGAAATGACTAAAAAGTTCAGTGATAGCAAACAGAAAAAAACCATAGAAGTTCCATACTTGCAGCAGTGAACATGTAAAACAGGAGTGTCTGAATGCTATTTTTACCTTCTACCTGGGACACTGTGCTTATACATAGCATCTTTCTCAGCCCCCTCATTTTGGTTTCTGGATTTATTTTTAAAGAAAAAGTAAACATGTTAGTAGAGAGCCTTGTGTTAAAAGAAATGCAAAAACCTGAAGACATATGCAGTTGGAAAAAATGATCATAGTAATCTGACAGTTTGAAATAAATAATTCCTTTGATGGATTTAATTTTTACTATGATTGGGCATGGTTCTGGAAGATTTCACATTTTTCTGCATTTTTGTTTATAATTTGAACATACAGAGCCAACATAATTGGCATATACTTAGGGGGCTGTTAAGTCAGGAACAATTTATTTTAAATATCTGATACTGCATGTAGGCACATTTACTGTAACACCTCAAAATTGCTGAGACTAATGTAAGTCTGCCTGTGCTCATCAATCCTGTCATGATTTTTTCTCAGGCTGCTGTCCCTGAAATACGTTCACTCGAGGTGGCTGCGCAGCTCACTGGAAACTTTGCATTTGTTATTATTATTGATTTATTTATGCAGAAACTATCCTGATTCTCCAGGATGACAGGCATTTATCACACCTCAGTCTTTGATGAAACTTCCAAAGTGTGAATGTCTGATCTATAAAGCTCCTTGTGATCAGGCATCCTACAGACAGCTGAACCGCAGAGCTGAGTCACACATGTAAGCACAGCGACTCTTGGGCAGCAGCTGGGTAAGTGCAATCCATATGCATGAGTGTTTCAGGGGGACATATAGCACAGTGCTATAAGTACATAATTTGCAGCAACAAGCCCTTCAACGACCCAAGCTAATCCCCTGCCTACTTCCATTCTTAGTGCAGATAGGCTTCCTCATATGCAGGTGGAATTTGAGTGGTAAATGAAGGGCATTTATTTTGTACTCCTGGAACTCTTACTGAAGTATTGAGATTAAACCTGGGGTTATAAGATGAGGGAGTAAGAACAAGCTGCCTTTTCCAGATGTGTCAGCCAGTCAGTTCCTAGCAAAGGCTAGAATAAATTACTGCTTCTACTGGCAGCCACAGAAAATGAGTTTCTGTTCAGGGACAGAGAAGACATGAACCTCTTTATATGCAACTTGGATTCAAACCTGGATTTTGCCTATTTTGATTCATCCTTTAATTTCCTTTATTCAGTTAGACTGAAAGCCCTCTTCTATGCTTCCTTAGAATAATTGCTTTGATGACTGTAAATCCTCTCAGCAAAGGAATTGTTAATAGGAGATTAATACGAGAGAGTGGTTGGTTTTTTTTGTCCTAACTCATCTGGTCACACAGACGTGAGAGTCCAGAATAACTGTGTTGTTTTTCAGTTTAACTTACTATTATTTCACAATAATTTTATATATTGAATTAATATTGGCTCAAATTCTGCTTCAGATTTGTAGACATGGTTCTTAGTGAGTTTAATAGGCAGTTTAGTTACATGTCTTTGGGCAGACTTTTGCACTGAGTATTGAATGAGCCATTAAATATGGCTGGAATAAAATAATGCTTAAATTTCATGCTTTTGTGTTGTAGGCACTTCTACATTCTAATAAATTGCAATTCTGAGTATAATTCCCTGTATAAATCTTCTCAGTGTCAATCATGTAAATAGGTAATGAATATCAGGCCTTTTTAGATATTTGAAGAAAGTTTCTGAATTTTAGGTAGGCCTGTACATGTCTAGACAGCTTTGCAATATAGACACTCTTAAGATTTTTAAGGAATATAATTTGCAATGTTCAGCAAATCTCATAACACTGTTGTTTCTCTTAATTTTCTTTCTTTCAGAAATAAACAAAATTTTTGACAAAGATGGAGGCCAAAGATTTCATCCATATCAAGAATGTAATGAAGAATTTGAGGTTGTTATTGCATTGCTTATAGAAACTTATGAAATGAGAGGAGATGAGAATTCCCTTCCAACCTCACACATTATGTGATTCTGTGATTGTCTAAAAATTCTGCAGTTCTAAATGGGGTTCCAAATGTTATGAGAAACTGAGAAGCAAACTAAATGAAAAATATATTATTTTGTTGTCCATAACAATTTTGTGAATGTAGGTTATTCATTATAAAAAAATAAACAGAATTACTATTTTTTTTAATTAGCTATGGGGAAGAATTTCTTCTTATAAAAATATAAATTATTTTATCATTAGTTTATATATTTACAAACCCTGCAATGTACTGTTTATAACTGTTCAGACATAATTTCAGAAATAATGAAGCAAAAAATAATTTAGTGGAAATACTCTGCTCTAATATGAATCAGCTACTGGGTGAAATCACCAACATGCCTTTTCCAGACCTCTGGAATAATACCCAGTCTTGTGAATCCAAACAGTCAAACAACTAATTATACATGGACTTATAAATCATGGAACTTGAATCTTAGAGTCCTAGAGCTCTTGTGAAAGCTCTCAGACAGAATCTTCAGCTTTCATTCTCACTGTTGTACCAGAAGAATGACTTCTCTGCACAAAATGTGAGATTCATGTTCTTTAAATAAAACAAAAAATACATTTGTATTTATTTAGGTTTTTAAAAATTCTTTTCTAACTTCTTTTTTTTTTTTTTGGCTTTCAGTACTATTTCCTTGCTTTACATCTGTTTTGGATGGTGTGATGGGTTGATGCTGGCTGGATTTCAGGCACGCACCAGAGAGAATATATAACTAAAATTTCATGAGTTGAGATATGGACCAGGAGAGGTTACTCACCAGATACCATCATATAACTGTGAGAATTTACTTGTTTCTCAGAAAATTGAGGTTTCCTTCTCCATTCAGGCTGTTTCAAATATTAGATAATATCACTGACTTATAAAAATAGGGGTGGATTTTCCCATGCATCCTGTTTAGAAAGGGGTTTGGTACAAAAGACAATCAATGGGTGTCTTTAACAGGTGCTAAGTTTAGCTGTTGTTTTAAACTCCAAAAAGAGGGAATATTTGCTTTGTTCACATATTTTAATTTATTTTATTATATGCATTTGATAGAGGTATTTGTTTAGTCACTGTTCTCCACACATAAATTCAGGATTAGCTAGTACTGTGATGACAGTAGGTTTATTTTACTGCTCAACTGTTGACCACTTAATATAGCAGTCAAAGTCATTCCTTTCCATTTCAAATACATATTTCCAAGAAATCCATCCCTAAGTCTGTTACTAGAAAGGCATAGTAATCATAGGCTCCAGACATCTCCACAGTCATCCTCAGGCACAAAGACCTCTGATATCTATCAATGTATTTCACCACTAAAACCAGGTCTTAATCAACCAGCTACTTAAAAATCTGCAACTGGCAAGCAAAAGAATATGAATATTCAAATGTGCTTGGAATAGCTCATGGAAAAAAAAAAAAAAAGCACTTTAGTAAATAAAGGTCCATTATCTTTTCTTTCAATATCACATTACACCTTTGTAATTAAAATAGTAGTTGTTCAGCTTAATATCTTCATTCTTGATACATTGTCATCTCAGGAAATAAGCAACTAGGCTACAAAATGCATCAGCACAATCAATTTTGAATAAGTTTAAATCATATATTAGGCACTCAGAGAACTGTCTGATCTCATTCTCTACTTTGAATCAGATCACGAACAGAACTGAAATTACTGAATATTGTCAATAATTTTATGCAGTCAGGAAATTAATTTCTCCCAGTTTTTTGCTTTATAAAGAAATTTACATTTTGTTTAGATATCCTTCAATCATCATTCATGGCTTTCAGCTTAGACCTATATTTATAGAAGTAAACCTGCTGGAGTAGAAAAAATAATATATTTGGAGGTTACATTTGGACTTAAATTAACCTCTTGTTTTATTCCTCTCAAATTCTAAATTGGTGACAGACAGTTGAAAAAAAAATAGCAGATGGTTTTAAATTTTTGGAGTTGCTTCAGATTACACTGCTTACTTTCTATGAAGTTGCTTGTTACTATCACATGATGTAACATAATTTGTCAAAATGACATATCAGTAACATGGCAGAAACACCAGATGTCATAGGAATGTAAGCACTGCCAGCCTAATTTAGTTAATCTGTCCTTTCCAGTGAACCTATCTTTAATAGTGGCCAGAACCAGATGCCTCAGAAGAAGCAAAAAAACTTTGACAGTGAAAAATAGTTGAAAAATCAGTGTAGGATAGCATGTTCTTTCTTTCTAAATCCTGCTTAGCAAACAATTGGTTTATTTCCTGCTACATAAAGATACAAATTTCTGTGCTAACTCCTACATTCCTCAAGTCTGCCAAAAGTCTTCCATTTACTCTAATTTTGATTTTGTTCTTCTTTCTCACTTTTATGTAATTCTAAACTTTACTCCATGTCTCAGCTGGCTTCCTACAAGTCATTTAGGATGTAATTCTGCAACCCAAACAGAAGAAATATGTGTGCAGGTAACCACATACACATAGATTAAATGCATGTATAAAAAACCCCTTTATGATAATGATTTTCTTTCAAAAAAAAAAAAATGTTTTTAAAAAGAATCTGAGAGAATTGAAATGATGTTTTCTTCCAGATTACATTCATCTGGGGTGTCCCTTACATCATACACCCTATGCACAGATGACAAGCAGTGAAGTGATATGCCAGCTTGTATTTTGTTGAAAGTTTGGATGACCTTTGCAAAAACAAGATTTTGACTAATTTGAGACAAACAGACGAAAGTAGTAAATTTGCCTTTTCTCATAGGCAGAGAAACTTTAGGAATTCATGTTAGTAAGAACATAGAATTCCTATCCTTTCTTATCTGAACCTCTTTGCTAATTCTTCATTTAATAAGTAGACAGTCAGTATAGAAAACTGTAATTCTTCTGTGAGAAGTAATGATTTACTGACATTCTATTAAGTTAGACAGCAAAATTCAATTTTCTGACTTCTGGGAAGGAGTGAGCTTCATTTCACACCACGAGTTTTTGTGACAGTATCCATATAATTCCAAAAGCCTATTCCTCAGTTCTTGTTGCTCTCACAAAACCAGAAGTCATTACTTTCTTAAAGCAGCTTTTCCCATTTTCAAAGCTTTTGTACACTTTTGTGACTGTAAGGAACTTACTAGCACTGCTGCTTCACATTCTCATGAACTGCAGAAAAATTGTTTATTTCTTGTAGATGAGTGCTGCCTTGCAATGACATGCCTAGAAAATTGAGAAACAATGTATAGGGAAAGCACCATGGAGGAGATTCATGGATGAAATAGGTAAAAGGGAGGAGAATTTCATTGAGAATGAAGCTGATTTGTATCCTCTTACACCAAGAACTTAAGTTGAAAGAAGAAATAAGATTAAAAAACAGATTTTTGTCCCTAAAAATTGTCTTAGTTGCAGGATGATGCTCAGAAAAAAACAACTTACTGAAGAAGCACTGCTAGACAGCAAATGACTGACAGTCTGAGCAACCACCTTCCTCAGGGGCATCTGAACACTGCTTCACAGCAATCCAAATCCAGTAATGAATTCATAAGCCATAAACTATTTACTTTGCTGCATTTTGTTAGGCTTCAGTCAAGGAACCTGAGACTATTTAGGGGGAAAAGAAGGGCAATATCATATACTGCATTTCAGTTCCACTTGATCACATCTTTCTGATAACTAGATGAAGCTTGACCTTGACTTCAATGCTTATAAGAGCAAAAAAAAGGTACAGCAAAAAGATGAGCAGATGTAAGTATGCAGGAAAAAGCAGAAACTTTTTTCCCCTTTATTAACACAAATTATCTTATTTCAGGTTTTTTCACTTCTCTTTCTCTTGTTTCCTATTCTGATGTATATATAGGGGCATCCAGATGCCTATTATTCCATACTGTCAAATCAGACATACTGGCCTGAGAACTAACACTGGCCTGCAGCATTTCTACTGCTAAATTTATAGAAAAAATAATGATTTCTTTTTAGCACTACTTATTTTTTCTTATTAATGTGTTTGTTACACACTATTAGACTATAAGCAGAAGCACTGGATTTATGCACATCATGTAGTTTTTCTCTTTCTGATCCTCATGAATATATTTTTTAATCAGCCTTTAGTTTTAGACTGAGCTGGCATGTAAACTTTCATTTTTTCCTGTAAAGGTAAGTTTAAAGTCAGGTCCATTCATTCTGGTACAGAACTCTGGCTGAAGAATGGAGTTCAGCTGTTAGAGATAAGATTGTGTGCACATACATGGGCTTGCAGATGTGTAACTGGGAAGCTGAACAGACGTACCCTATTTTGCTTTTGGTGTGGTGGGTTGACCTGAGCCGGTAGTTTGAGTCCCTACACAGCTACTGTGTTACCCTGCCCTGCCCCAGAGAACAAGGAGGAGAATAAGAGGAAAAACAAGAAAACTCATGGGTTTAGAGAAAGAGAGTTTAATAAGGAAAGGAGAGAAAAAAAACAACTAGCAGCTTAAAGTTCCTGAAGAAGATCTAAAGCTGAATATAGCTGAGATAATGCAGTGAACAAAAATAATTCTTATCAAACTGGCAGCTTGTCCTTTCACTGTGTCATACACTCCTCAGACTCTATTGGTTGTCTCAGTGTAAGGGCCCTTATGCTCTCACAGGGCTTTTTTGCTGTCTTCATCCACAAAACTTCAGTTCCAGAATACTGGATATCCAGAAAATGTGTTCTTAGATGACACCATAAACCCCCCTTGAACTGGAGCCTGTTTTTCTGACTATCAGTACAGAGAATATGAAACCTTGACACTGTGTCCACCCCACTAGGTACCTCCTGTTCTCTCTGAGAGAGAGTCTAAATTAAGTATTGTAGTTTTATTGTTCATAGACAATATCATTAGCAAGAGTCCTCAGGTTTCTTGGTCAAGATTTTTTGTAAAATGCTATGTAGAGTACCTCAAACTTTCTTAGATAGCTATTTAATTGGTTTCCCATTACAAAAGATACGATAAAGGATAAAACATGTTTCTGCATGATTTAAATTTCTGTGAATACAGGCATGGACAGTACTTTGGAGAATTTAGCACACCTTGACTTCTTTGGAAGAGGCATATCATGATATATCATGATTACCTGTATATAGAAAAGTTAAAAAAAATACTTCAGGCTTGTGTACTCTGTGGTTTGTTTTTCAGTAAGAAGACTATTAGCCTACACAAATGACCACTGAACATGACAGCTGGATAATTTTAATACTACTCTAATGTTAAAAAACCTTAGGGAAAGCAGAAGATATAAAGAAAAAGGATTCTAGAGGATACAGGTTTTAGTACTATGCATGTAGCTTTTCTTCTTGAAGTTTTTAAGTGCTTGTTTGAGCTCTGAGGTTATGAAGCCAAGATATAAATTACTCTATAGACAATTAAATAATCCTTCTGGGAATAAAAGAGGAACAATGGTAAGAAAGCCACAGTAAGATATTTTTTCTAAGGAAATAAAAATGAATTAATGTATCTTCAACAGCTTGAAATTAAGCCCAAGTGAATTGCTATTGTTCGAGTGGGTATGACGAGTTATGTAGTATTTTCTCATTTTATTAGAATTAAATAAAAGATGCCAAGCCTTAATGAATTTAAATACTGATGTAATGCAGTTTCTGCGACAAGAAAGGCACTCATTTAACAATCCCCTTGTTTACTTTAGCTGAAAACTCCCACACCTAATGAGATGAAGAAAATGTCCATATATCATTTACAAGGCTGTAATGATGAAGACAGCACTGTAAAGTAAAAAAAGTCTTGCTCTCTATAAGAAAACTCATTAAAAAGGATAACAGAGGGTAGAAGAAGTCAACACTAAATTTATAATATATTCCTAGATACAGTAGCATGTTGACTTCTAAGCAATAATTGGCAATTAATGCTGATTCATCAAAGCAAAATGGGCACCTTTTTTTATGTTAATGAATAGGTGTCATGTACTTACACATTTATCCACTTCTGATTTTTATGGTATTGTTCTAGAAATAATAATCTCAGTCATTATTATCTTGTCAAGTGATTATTACACCCATCAAGGGAGTCAGCTGTTTCTGTGAACTGAAAAAAACAAGAGATATACTAGTTTCCTAGATCCTCTCATCCCTGATACCTCTACAGGCCTTGCCCTTTCATCCACACATTGGTTTCATGTGGTCAGAATGTCAGCTGGTGATACCCCTGCTGTGTTGAATCTCACCTGGAGGATTCAACAGACTGTCTAGGTAATACACCACTGTTGATGTTAATTTACAAAGGGAAAAGAAAAGAACAGAAAAGCTGGGTTCAACCTAGTGTTCTCCATAAAATTAATTTATCTTTTTTACCCTGTTGATTGTCATATTAGAATTTCTGTTATACACTCTGAAGTTGAGACATCTGTCCAGTTTAGTGTTACTTAATCTAGATTTTTGTCTTCTTTCCTCAGCCCCTTCCTTATTCACACTACAGAAGAGAATGTGTTTAGTCAAATTTCAGGAAGGTAAATTGCAAAATTCTCATTGGTATGTATACCTCTGACTCCCTTGTCTAATTTTTATTTGGGTGATTTTTTTAAGATAGTAGAAGGATTTTTTTTTTAAGACTGTAGGAGGTTTCATAATTAAAAACAGAATTCAGGTCTTAAAATAGACCTTCCCATCTCCAGAAAAGAACAAATGCTGTAATGAGTTTATGATTTTCAGTGGGTGTTTTCTGTGGAGCTACCATATATTATGTAGAAATATATTTGTATTGTAGTCATGTCAATAATCCTTCAAGTATTCTTCATCTCTTTCTCATGTTCCTGCTTAGACTTAGAATTCTTTTTATTCAAGAGACTCTATGGAAAGTGGTACTGTAACTCAACTACATCCACCTTTCTTTTTTTTTTGTTTTAATGTTTTGATTTTAGTTTGAATTGCAAATTACCATGAGGCTACTAAAATTTTTTAATTCTTCCCATGTTGCCATCTCATTTTATATTCTTGCAAGATGTATGAGAATACTCTTTAATGCTTATCATTATTGATGAAAATTGTGGATAGAATTTTTTATGTCTGTGACCAACAACGAGGACGATTTCAGTCACTGAGTATTAGAAAATCATTAAAATATTAATTGGTGTCTTCATCTCCTCAGAAATTTAGAAATGACATATGAAGATGTATACTCAGGGACCAAGGTTCTCATTGAAAAATTAAAGGTTGCTTAGGTCTAGCAAAAGAGGATATAGCAGCAGCCACATGTAGCTATACCTATGTGATATGTTGTGAATCACACAGAGACTTAGAGTCTGTACTGGAAAAGGTAATGAAGAATACAGTGTGTTAAACTTCCTTTCCCCTTTTCCATTTAATAGACGTATTCACAAATGCTTAAAGAGCTTGCTCAACCATTTCAGGTTTAGTAATGATGGGAAAACATTTTGTATTTATTGCAATTTAGTCAGGATGAACTCCTCTAGTTAAAAATTATATGGCTGCTGTCTGTTAGAATTGATATTTGAAGTATTTTTTCACCTCAAACACACTCTTACAGTCCTCACATCAATCTCTGCTCATCTATTTCTCCATTCAATTAAATTAATTTTTATGGAAAAATTGCTTTGCTCTGTGGTTATCTGAACACCATACCACCCTCAATGGATAGATGTGTAAGAATGTACTATGTGAATTCTCTTTTTCCCTCTCCTGTGACACTTAATGATTGTAGCAGCTGCATCAATGTTACTAAGCAGTGTAATTCAAGAAGAGGAGAACCATAAAGTGAAATGGTTGGTGCTGAGTGTTAAGATATGCAGCCCTGGCAGGAAGTTTAGCTATCCAAACAGACTCTGAGAATCTACAGAACGTGACATGAGAAATTGCTGAACACCATAAATAACACAGTGAGAATTTGGCATAAATTACAGCTGGTGCTGTGAGGAATGGCTGTTTTGCACAGATGGCTAAGGAGGAGGCGTGTGAGAAACAGCCAAGATTCACAGATAATTGTGAGTAGTATTGGAACTCTCTGGGGGAGGAGCAACTAAGGAACCCTATTGATAATATGAAGAGTAAGACTTAGACACAATTACATGTGCACTCTTTATCTGGGGGGAGACAAGGACGGAGAAAGGAAGGATCAAGGTGGATGGAAGAGAAATACAACCATGAAAAACAAAGAGGAGGGGAGGAGGCTTTTTTGCGTGTAAGAGAATGGGTGGTCAGTACACTTGTATGCCTGAGCCTCACTGCTTTTGCTTTTTAATGCCACTCTCTTTCCTGTGTGTGCATGAGCTGGAAAGTCTAAGTGACAGCAGCTGTAGACTGGGTTGTCTGTATACTTAGCTAGTGAGCTTGAGTCCTCTGTGTGCATGGGTGTGTGCACATGCAGGTATATCTGCCTATGTGAAATTCACACTCAGTCCTGCTACTGGCAGGACCTGCTAACAGAAGCAGTAGCAGCTTCTAAATGTCAAATACAGGAAATGCAGACAATCAGGAGTTTCACTTCAAAAGTACATTCTGAATAGGAGCAAAGAGAACAATATAATCACATACAGTGCCATTTCATATGCTCTCTTTTCCATTTTCGCTTTTCTAAGGTTGATGGTAATGAAGTATTCCCTTGTGCTTCTACACTTTTGGTCATCTATTACAATCCTCTGCAAATTTTCTAGTTCTCTTTGAGATTTTTTTTTGGGGGGGCGCAGTGACAAAGGAAGAGGTTTTGCTCAGCATACATCTGTGATGGAGAATACCCAGTGATACCCAGTGATGGGTATCACTGTCATGCTCATGTTTTCCATTTTGTGCTCAATTCCTTATCCTTAAGATTACTTTTATTTTTTCATACCAGCTGATGACTTTCAAAATCATGTTATAGTGTAAATAACTAAGGGCATTAAATTAACAGATGTTGCCTGTCCCTGATTAGTCACCAAATTGGATGGTAGCAGAATACCCCTCTATATTCTGAAAGAAAAACAGAGTTGAGGTCTGATCAGAGGTCATATTTTTGGGTGTTGCTTTATGGCTGAAACTTTCAGATGCAGAAAACCTAGGCATAGAGAGATTTATGCAGACCTTTTGAAAACTAAGATTTACTAAGCTGGGGGCTGGCAATGAGATATATGAATGTATAATTTTTTTTCTGATAAGTCAGACATGGGAGCAGAGACATCCAGCACAACAGCAGAAGGCATACTAGACAATGAATCTTCAAACAGAAGACTCCATGTAATGTCTCTATGATGAGAAAAATAAACCCTGGAACAAAGGCTTCTATTGTGTTTATTCAGATACCTGCTTTATTGTCTCAGGTGAATAATTTCAGAAAATTTCATGCCCACATTGATAGCAACCACTGTGGCAGTACTAAGTAAGAAGGAAATAACAGAAGGGCTAATACAGATCATTGAAGGAGACTAAATACTATCCTAGCAGTGAAATTATGTTAGTTCAGCTCTTTGTCTTCCTGGTATTAATGAAGCTTTCTCACTCAACCAAAATGTGAAACAAACAAAAAAAAAAACCATCACAAACAAATAAATAGCAACTTCAGAAATTCAAGAAAGTGAATTTCTTTAGAAAAGAATAAAAGCAGTATTAGAATATCAGCTGTGATGCCTTTCTTTCAGGTAAACTCAATCCTTTAGTTTAACTGAGTTTTAATAATATGGCATATATTCTGTTTAAGTCCTTGCATGCAACTGAAATACTAGAAATTTATCCTGGTGAAGATTTGATTACCTCTGAGTATTTGCCGATGAAATTAAAAACTGCAACACTGCTGAAAATTTTCCCTTGTGAGAGTCTACTCTGTATTTATTGACCATTATTAACATGAAAATATGATAGGAAAGGTTGTTGTAGAACTATCTACTTTCTGTATATATTCATTCTTCATTGGTTATTGCTATTTATTTAAGTCTGCATTTCAAAACAAAAGATTTCCAGCCCTTTCACTTCCAGTTATCAAAAAAAAAAAAAAAAAAAAAAAATTTATT
>VXAC01008725.1:41249-68875 GCA_013399225.1 Rhipidura dahli | reverse complement strand
AAAAAAAAAAAAAAAAGTTTATCTATTGGTTCATATATGAAATTCTTACCAAGGATCTTGTTTCAGACTATTAAACTTCATTTGCAATTTTACTGCATAAAGAAAACTATATTGACTGTAGCTTGCTTTCATAGGCTATGTAGTAACAGCTGGGCAAGGCTGGCCATGATTAGCTTGTATCAGAAGTAGGCAAAATCCATGTTTGACCACTTACTCACTTGTTCTGTGATAGACTGGATCCAGTTCTAAACATGGAAGCAGAGCCTACTCTTTTAGTGGACTGAAATAAAAGTCAGTTTGTAAATTTTGGGAGAAAGACCTATTGGTATAGTAATATGTGCTCAGATTTTTTAAATCCAGCTGGCATAAAGGTATAATAATGTGGAGAGGGTACTATTTTCACAGATTGCTTCATAATACTGTCTCCTAGCTCCGGGGCTCAATTTCAGCTTCTTGCTGAGTCCAAAACATGTGCCAGGCTGAGATAGGCAATTTTTCCCCCAAGGTTTGGCTTACCTTGAGATGAAACAAGGCCTGCAGGAAAAGACTGAAGTTTGGCAGGAGGCTCTTGACTGTAGATGAATTGGTAGGGCTGATCACAGATAATGAATGCCCCTCAGTGCAGCAGCTTCCTTTTTCCTGATCCTAAATTCATTCTACTTCAGAATCTGCTGACTAGAGCTCACAAACTACTATGAAAAGTCTACAGTTTCCAATGTTTATGAATAGTACAGATTCCTATGTATGTGTGTATATATATATATTCTGAGATATAGATAGGTGCATAGATCAGAAACTCTGATTATGGTAATTTCCTCATAAATAATTTTTAAAAAATGCAAACGTCCAGTGTATATTTCTAACTTGACTATGAACTCAATCATATAAATCCTTGAAAATAACAGAATTTAATATTTTCTCCTTGAAGGGTTTCTTGCAAGATTCGCTTTCCTAATGCTTTTTACAAAGTGAAAGGCCCTTGTCTTAGATAGCAAAACTTTGACTTGCAAGACACCCTCCTCACAACAGAAAATCCAGGACAGCATAGTTCCAGTGCAGGCATTTTATCAATTCATAGAGCTGCGCTGAAGTTCACAGAAACTACCCAAATTCACTTGTCACTTCAATGAAAACTGTTTTTCAAGCTCTATAGATATGACCTCGCTGAAGTGACGACTGCAGACACATACACACAGCCTACCTTTCTGCAAATTCTCTCATTAATGAAGGAAACATAATTTAGTGGAGGGGCAACATCATTCTCTAACCAAAGCAGCAACAATGCTGACAGATGTTCGTATGACATGGATGAAGGGAGGTGTGTTTTCATCAAGTTAAGGTGGGCGAAACTATATGATTCAGATGCTACAGTTAGAAAATCTGACCTCAAAATCCTCAGTTTCTTGATGAAGTGTTTGCAGATAAATAATAGACTGTCTTTTTGTACTAAATATGAGGAACAGACATTTATATTCATTTCCCCTTCACAATATGTATCTCATTCTTCTGATAGTTAAGAATTCTTACTAGCTCAGTCAGCAATATGTTAATCCCTTTTCTAATAATTTCCACTGCTTGCTTATACATAAGTCTTCCTTGCAAATTGTAATTTCTGTCTTTTAGAAACAAATAGTTTCAAAAGACTGTTTTAAAGATACAAAAATGAAACAGGGCTCTTCTACTGAAAGATAAGGCACCATATTGAAGAAATAAAACCAGTTAAGCATGTCTTAATGAAAAATAGGAGTGTATAATTTTCTGTGAACATCTCTCATGTAATTCTGTCACAACCTATAAAAAGGGAGTTTTAAACAATACAATAGCTTTTTCTAAGGGCTCCTTTTATTTTTCTCAGTAAGACATATCAAATTCCAAAACATTGCTTCAAGACAGCATGCAAGACAAAAGTTATTTTTAATTATTTATTTTATTATCCTAAGACTTCTACAATAGCAATATCTCTATGACTCAAAAGTCCAAGTAGCCAATTCCAGAAAAGTTTTCTTTCAGCAAGTCTAGTCTCACAAACTGTTAGACTCTTTCCTACAAAAAGAATGAATGGCTGATTAATCCTATCAGTGATTCAGAATCTGTGGAAAACTATATATGTGCAAATTGCTATTGTTATTATGAAGCACAGATAACAACTCTACAAATATTTTATTCTCAATATTTCAAACAGGATTTGTGCTGCTGTTTTTTTATGGCAAGTGTAAAAAAACACTTTGACAGATTCTTGGGATCCATTTGTAGCAACAAAATAAAATCTTGTGGATGTTTTTGGTAGGCCTGTAAAGAAGAGCTAAACAATTTTAGCTGACTGTTTTTTCTTTTTACATTACATTGAAGACAGTACTTCAGGGTTTTCATCCAGAAATTTGGCTAAAGGCAGTAAACAATATGAACAAAGCATTCTGTTCTGGAAGACCTTGCTAACTATATTTGCATTGATTATAATGGTATTTTTGAAATAATAACCAGGGACAATACAAATATATCTGAGCTATTCTTCCATAAAGGACTGTGCAAGTCATCAGATTCTGCTCCAGTTGTCAACTAACTGCTGTGTGATTGCCCAGAACAGAAGCTTTTCTGTTTGACAAAAATCACAACTAAGCTGGTATCAAGAGAAAGACAAAGGGAGATCTGACAATGAATGAAGCCTTTACACTTTCCTGCAAAATTAATGTAGATTTCCAGATTTAACTTTCTGATTGTAATGTCAAACCCTTATCTAAAGAGTCTAGTGAGACTCCATTGTTTTTCTGCATGAGTTCTAAATTATAATGACAATAATCTGCTCTAGGCATTGTGCATTTCAGGGCTATTATTATACTTCACAGTAGACTAGAATCACTTGGGTCTTGAGTCTAACATTTTATTCCACTACCCAAGGTATACTAAAAATACCCCAAAATGCATTGCTTTTTATGTCTAATTGTTTAAGGAATTTGATTATTCCTATTGATATAGGTGCTATTCAAGCCTGTTTAAAATGTCAAATATATGCTTGTTGGAAATTCGTAGTACTTGTTTATTTACTACCTTATCATAGAACAAAAATTACTTATGGAAATAAAAGCCCAGCTGGATATTCTCACTTGAGAATCTTCCAAATTAGAAACTACATTAATTTTCAAATTTGGAAAATAGATGAAGAGTGTCTGATTATTTTGAAGAGTTTATTAATTATTTTTGCAAGAATTTAACAATCTGTTCTCCAAGTAATTTTCTGTTGGATGCCTTTCCTTATGTGGTACATACAAAAAGGAGTTTAAAATTATTTAGATAATGGTAATGGATGTTTTGTTTGTTCTATTATTTTTATCTGAGCTAGAAAAGCTAAAAAAACCTAGAGTGATCAGAGATAAGTCAGAAGCATGCTTGTTTTCCTCTTGAGATACCTTTATTGTCACTGGAGTTACAAGCAAATTACTTATAACACCAGATTGGCAGATACGGTCCTGTTTGTCTTAATGTCATAGAATAAAAAACAATACAATCCCAGATGCATCACTCAGGGAAGTTCTGTACTCAGAAGTCTCTTTCTCCTTCCTTCCTCTCATTTATCTATCTCCCTTGTCTCTAACTTTTCAGATTCCTTTTTTGTTTTTTGACTCGAAGAATCAAGAGATCTGTTTCATCGCTATCGCTGAAGTCAGACTTTTCTATAGTAACAAACTTCAATTCCTTTGGGCCTTACAAGTGGTTCATGAATTTGTATGACTATTAGCTGAGCTGTTCATAACAAGATAGAAGAGATTTCTGGAGGCCCAGAAGGGCCTCATCTCTCCCTCCAGAATTCGGCAAACTGGTACTGCCCAAAACCTTCTTTCCCATCCACATGGAGAGGACTTGCAAACGGTCTGAGGCAGTTCTCTTCCCAATATTTGTACATGAGGAAATGCATCAGTCTCTGTGTTTTGGGTCTGATTCAGCTGAATTAGTGTGGGTGTCAGCATGTATTTCCTAATGTTTTCTTATTCTCTTCCATAAAAGAGGCTTTTAGCATGCTTTTGAGAGTTCATTGTGATTGGTGGTATAGAGCTGGCATAAATGAGGCTTGTGTTTATGTTTAGAACATAGATATCCCAGTAGCAAAATATTACCTGAGAAAGATGATGTATCAACAGTTTCATATCGGATGCCCCTTCCTCCTTGTCATTTGACCTTGCAAATTGACAGATTTATTGAGAATATAAAGCAAGCACTCAATGCTACTTTTGATAGCAGCCAAGTACTTCTTAAAAGTAGTCCAAACCAACATGCAGTAAGAGGTATAATGACCTTGTGATATATTATAAAATTACATAACTGAGTAAGAGATAACAAACAATATTTGAAGAATGGATAACAAATAATGAGTAATTCATTATTTGAGAGCTATTAATGCATGACCAATAATTTTGAGAACTATTTCAGACATTATGGGATATAGAAATAATGTATAATAAATTTGGGATTCAAGTTTCAGATTTTCTATTATTTTCTAAAAAAAACCCCAGCATTTGAAAACTACATAAATCTTTTTTTGGGATTCTAAAATTCGGCTGAAAACTAGGTATTTAAAATAAGTACACTAAAAACCAGCATCACAAAATTCTTAGCAGATCCATTATGCATATAAAAAGGGAGTTCCTAATATAATGCAAAGGCCCCAGGTGCTAAACTTTCCACTAACTAGTTAATCTCTATTGTCATTGTATCTTTTTCGTAATGAGGGAATAAGCTGCATGACAGTTAGATAGAATTTGCTAGTTTGGCTTCAAATTTTGGTTAGATGAATGGCTAAGGGGTGTTGCAAAGAGCAGCCTTTTCGTAGGATTTGCAGAGGGGACTGTCTTGTTTTCATGTTTTTTTCTGTAAAGCTGAGCTTATTTAAATGAATAAAAAACCCTGATTCTGCAGCTGGCTTAATGAGGATAAATTTTAATGGCATCACATACGGAAGTCAGAAATAGGATTAGTCTTAGAATTCTAGGACATTTGTTTCTAGAGGGAGAAATGGTTAAAAAAAAAAAAATGCAATCTAAATATACAATTATACACAAGTTTCCTCTTTACCAAAAATTAAAGTGAATGAGTCAGAGCCTTGGGAGATCAAAATATGTAAGTACATTTTATTTGTTGATAATACCATTACTTTCATACATCACTGATTGCAAATGTTGTGAAGGAATAGAAATTATTTTAAAACTATTTCTGCTTCCACAAAACATGTCAGAAATGTCTTATTGCAGAGTTCAAAAACTTTCACATCACTGCGCAATGATTTTATTGTGATCAGTGAGCAATGTATTTTATATCTGGAGGAAACATAATAAATACTTTAATACTCATTCTGATTTAACCTGGAACATAGTAAAACATTATTCAAAACTGAATAGCCTGTGGAATTATTCAAAGATGGAGAAAGCAAACTGAGTTGTGATAAAGGTAAGGATGTATTGTGATAAAGAAAGTTTTTCAAGCTTTGACCAAAATGTAGTTTTATTAGAAAAAGAAGAATCCCTCAAAATCTTTTCCCTGTTCTGAATATTTTGCTGTTTTTCTCTGCATGTTGGCCTGTAGTACAGATACCACTGATGACTGGGCAAGAAGGGATGGCGCCCTGTCCCCAGTGTCTGACAGAATTCCTTCCCTGCTCCCACCAAGCTCACAGGCCATTTGCTGCAGCAGTCACCCCCTTCCCCCTGCTCACACTGTCTGTCATGACTGCCTGAACCAGCCAGCCCTGTCACTTTACCCAGAACCCAGGAGGCCCTTCCCCAACCTACACATGAGGACACCATCTAGTTTTGGCCACCATTTTTTTGGCAGGAAGCTGCCATTTTTTTAAGCAAAATAACTCACATATTTTCACATTGGTCTGTGATTGCCTGATGTCCATTTCTCGACTGTATCATATATGAATGTATATTTATACATACATTTATTTATTTACATAACATATCTATAACCATAGGGTCAGATAGCCCTGTCAGACAATCATGGGAGTGCCAGATGACATGTGTGTTTAACAGCATTAAGAAAAGGCCATTAGGCTACAATGTGTATGCATGTATATAGATATGTGTATAGATGAATTTATCTATAGGTATGTGTATATATTAATTTAAACATTAGAATATCTAATTGATATTTTGAGAAGACATGTTTACACAGTAGTGAAGATAAATATTTAGGAGGAATGTGCAAGATCTTTCAAAGGATGGGCAAAGTATAGGAAGAGATAAGCATGAAGGAAGGAAGCAGGTGGAAATACTCAGACCAGTTGACACTAAAATGGCATTTGGTCTCTGACAAGACACATTCTTGACCTAGCCTTCTGTTGCAATTCAAAAATGCAGTATGTATTACACAACTAGACTGGAAGCAGCTCTTCTTTTTATTATTTTTCTGCCTGTGTTCTGTATTGCATACATTTATTTTTATAGCTGAAACATGAACAAGTGACTTTTTCAGAGGCCTGCTGTATGAATTTTGAAAGGTGGTTAAGGGAGGTCTGGTGAAATTCTGTTGAAATAACTGCTCACAGGCACAAAGTAGCATATGCATTCAACAGCATTTTCCTTTTGTAGCAGCTGAACCCATTTCAGAGCATGCAGAACACAGTGAAAAGATTCAGTTGAAAAAGATGAACATTTTTGACAGATTGAGTGATCTTGATTATTTCTCCATTCTCAAACCTCTAAAAGAAGCTTTCCATTTCAGAAAGTCCAGCAGTTACTGAGATTGAAGATTCCTTTTCCCTTTCTTCAGCCACAGGTTACAGAGACATTTTCAGCATCTGCCAACACAAAACGTTAGTGCGACCTTGAGGTCAAGAATTTGGGTTCTTTTCCTGTGGAGAAACTTTGGATTTCTTCTATTAAAACCTAAGAAATAAGTATCAAGACTACATTATCCTTCTCTAACATTCCAGGTGACTTCTGATGGACAGGAACAAAGCATTAGGAAAAAAAAACCAAAAACATTAACAAAAGAACTTGAGAAAAGTAACATTTTATTCATCTGCTTTTTGCTTGATTTTCTAATACGCAAAAGGTTATATAGTTTCTGGAGATTTTATTGCATTTGAAAAGCAGTATTTCCATATTTCTCAGAAACATAACCTAGGAAACCACAAGATGTTGAGTTGTTGTATTGCCTTTGCCTAATAAAGCTGCATATTTGCAAACCGCAGTAAAAGAGGGTCTGTGAAAGAGATTATAGGCTGTTGGCAAAAGACTTAAATTACATGTAAGCAAGAAATGCATCTGTTCTCATAGAAGTATGTGATCACATGTTTTCTTTCATATGTGATGCATAATAAAAGTGAACCTAATTGACAGGAGGATGTATCTTTGCTGGTAGAGGATGAAGCCTGCTGTAGGATATTAAACTTCTGTACTCAGGTTGCATATTTCAATGTTCAAAACTTAACCATATCCTAAACAGTTTATATCTGAGCTCTCTAATGTATTTCAGTTCCTACTGACTTCATTGGGAGTTGTTAATTCAAAGCAGTCTGCAAGATCAAGTGCTCTGAGTACTTCAAAACCATGAATATGTATGACAGCAGGCTATTTTACACTGGAATACAGAAGATAATTCTCCCCCTTGAAGAAGGCTAACTGTCCAAAAGACAAATATTTTATCTTTTTACTCCACCTGGTAACTATATCATCACTACCTAGATCAAACTTTCATAAAGCAAAGATATTTAAGATTGTTAGGGCAGGAAAAGATTGGATAGAGAGGGTGTGTGTATACACAGAAAGGCTGCCAGCTAAACAAGCATGTGCAAATATAATCCCAAGGTTAAATTGACTTGGTTACTGCTGCAACCCTGTTCTCCAAGTAAAAACAACCTACAAAAATATTAAACCAATATTTATTTGAGCAGGCAGGCAATGAAAGACAAGCACTATTAAGTAGCTATAAGCACAGGTTGGGTTACACAGTTCATGATGCAGTCAAAGCCTGATGAATATTCCTCTTGTCCCTGATTTGCCCATTCAGATTACACATCCTCAAATGCCCCACTCCTTGATGCTTAGGTTGGGAGAACGACAAGTTGTGTAAAAATCCCAGTATGACCTTCCATCAAAATAGTATGCCAAAACAGCCAAATCCATGCTTTTTCACTGACCAGAAAGTCTGGGTTTACCATTCTGGGGACAATGATAGAGCTCTTAGCAAACACATCTGATATTGGAAGATAGGTGAAATCATGCATGCAAACAGCTTGTCCATTTTCCTGCATATATACAGTCTGCTGTGGCTCCCAAATTGTTTCAGAAGATTTCTGCACTGCTTATGCAGCAAACTGATACATTTCCTAGGCAGATTTTATCTCCATTTAACAGGAAGAATTGATTGAGAGAAATCTGAGAAATCTTTGGCTATTGGAATTCCACAGAGAAAAAGTCAGTGATTAAATTAAGTCAGTGTCATACCTTTTTTAGGCTACTAAACATTATCTTTCTCAATATACCCATTCTACTCTAGACTCCTGGTAAAGATTAGGGGTTATACAAATTAAGTGTGCCAGGCACTACATTGTTAAGTTGTAGCTCTTAGGAGATTAATTCATGTCATGGAGGAAACCAAGAGGATGCACACTTCTTGTTCTGTTGTTTCTCTGCCCCTGTACACCTGTGATCACTGTGCTTCCAACTGTCTTATGGAAAACATAAGGATTTTACCAGTTTTCTTGAAATACCTGGACTCATGAAAGCAGCCCAGACATTAATGTTAATGCAGGCAACTTCTAATGACAGAGCTGAGTAAAAGCCAAAGTATTTTTTTGTTAGAGTGGGATAAAAAAGGGCTCTCAAAAATATGGGATCTCAGTAGTCTGTCTTCACATATTGGAAAATCAAGCAATGATTGGCAAGTATGTATAAATATTTGTGTGTTAAAAATATAGCAAAGTCTATCAAATAGACTGTGATGATACACTTATGTTAACTCTCTTCTGGATTACAGAAAAATTGTGCATTCTTACAGAATAGTGACCTCCACATTCTTGAAAGTTTACTTTTTCTGTCAATTCAGTGCACTGTATTGTTTCACTGTCCTACATATGGAGAAAAGAAAAGCAAATGTGAAAAAGAAATACTTAGGTTTGCAGCTCAAAATCTGGGAGCTGCCTTAAAAATTCTGAGCTAGATTTCGGGGTGTTTTAAAAGTTAGCAAATTGTATATGAAGATTAGAAGGGAAACCAAAAAAGATACAGAACAGATGGAAATTCTGAATACCAAGCAGCTTATTTGGTAAAATATACAATAAATGAATTACAATAAAGAAATATACAATTCATAAAGGAATTACTTCCTGTAACACTTCAGCATTAATCTAGAAGGTTAATCACTTTCTTTTGTGTAGAATCAGAAAGCCAACCAACCCCAAGTCAATCAGTCTGTTAGGTAATCTAGGTCTTAAAAAAAGAATGCTCAGTGACTTTTATCATGAGTAATAAGTAGAAAAATAAACAACCATTTATTTTTGATAAGATTAAACAAATGAGGGATTTGAACTACATTAGAGAAGACATCACTAATGGGCTGTGCAAATGTGTTGGAAAAAAATTAACCCCACCCCTTCACCACATGGGTTTTTTTGTTTGTGTGATAAATATGAATAGAGTTGATGTTTTAGTTTAGAAGATATGTTCTCCAAAATGAAAGAGAATGAGTAGATCTGCACTCTGCCAGGTAAAACATCATCCAGAAATATCAGACAATCAGAGCAAAGACATGGATTAGGAAGAAATATGAGGAGGACTAGGAAAAAAAATGACTGTCTTTAGGAAAGCTTAACAGGGATTTTAGTGAAAGATTTATAGGAGAAGATACCTGAAAGAAAATAAAATTATCATTTGTAGGAATAAAGGGTCACTACCCTTCAAGTAAGACTAATATTTTATTTATATATAAGACAAAACCTGTGCTACTAGATTTATTGAACAGATAACAGACAGCAATTTCCACTGTTTTCTCAACATCAGACCATCCCTGATCACACTGATCACTTGATCAAACCGATCTTTTGATGTTTTATTTAATATATTCTCTTATGAAAACCAAAGTCTTATTGCTACTCATTAATTTCTAACCTACCTTAAGAGTATGTTTTTTTCCTAGCTCAATTCTATTATAACAAGTACAGGTTGTATTTTCTTTCTCCTAAAGGTTATCACTTGTAATTTATTGCTTATTGCCACTCTTATTTCTAGTCTTCTTCTGTCATCTGTTCTTAGAACCTTCCCTATTTCATCTATTTAAAGGTGATTTCTGTGAGCTTGTGATTTCTGTGAGCTTGTGATTTCTTTTCCAGCAGAGGCAGGGGGAGGCAGTTCTTTGTTTAGAGTATTCAGGTGAACAGAAGATTGATAACTGGATAGGAAAGATTTGTCTATGTAACTTCTAGCATTTTTTATGAGATAATACGTGTGGCTCATTTGGAATTTTCAACAATAGGTATTAGGAAGTCGAGCAAAGTTGCTTAATTGTGACTGCCCACTACAGCCACACTGTATGGTGCCTGACCTCTAATTACAGAAGCACAGCTATAATAGGAGAACAGAATACTGTAAATCACTAAGGGTTTTAAGTCTGCCACAAAGACTTGACACAGGAAGGGATGGTAGACTGAAAACCTAGTGGGACTTTACTACTAGATTTACTCAAAGCAGCGTGCCTGAAACGACGGGATTTATTTTCTCTCTTCTCATTCATGAAGTGTAATTGCACATACTTTCACTGGCCTGTCCATCTTGATTCACTCAGTCCCTGATGTGTTTGTATTGTATGGAAATTCTATTTTCTGGAGTAGTTTACTGCAGTATATAAAATGTACTCACATAAAAACTAGGAATAGCCCCACATAAAATGTTCTTTCTGCAAATATCCTTGCAGTGCACACATACCTCTCTTGGAAAAAAAACATAAAAAAAGAGTATAAGAAGAAAAGAAACTAATTCAAACTCAGGCAAACACTCATAGAAATTATTTTGTTGCATTCACCCAGCCTCTAGTGAGCAACACACAATGTGTGCAGAAAGAGTTGGAAGTAGACACCCTCTCTGCCCTGTTTCACCTAAAGTTTCAAAGCAAGTGGCAGGTCTGTTGGACAGCAAATGCAACTCTCAATAGCAATACTGAAAAACTTACAGTAAAAGACCATATTTTTATTACTTTTTTTACTAATGTATATAATTTTTCTTATCCAAAAATTTTTTTTTCAAGAAGAGCAGTGCTTAATTTTTCAGCTATGCCATTTACCATCCAAGTATAAACAGAACAATTCTTTGCACAATGTCACAAAACTACAGGCTTTTCAGCCCTTCACAGATTGGCAGGCATGCTAAACTACCTACTTTTTTTTGCAGTGTATATTAAAGAATTTCTTTTTGCAGCAAAGAATTGCAGTTGTGCACTCAAATGATGAGAACAATTTGTCTCTACATATTAATGGCCAAGAATTTTATGCCCTTACTCAAAATAAGTTTTATTCTGCCATTAGGTCACTGAAATATGACATTTTTGCGTGGAAAAAAATATCTTACAATGGCCCTTTGTCAGATACAATCTCTAGGGCTAGTGTTTGTAATCTCAAGCATATCAGTAAATATAAAGTGAGGCTAAAAGTGGAACTTTATTGAAACTTTAAAATCAGAGTGAATGCCTTACAAAGCCAACTTTTTAACATCATAAAATTCTGCATAACTCTGAAAATTCAGTTCCCAAATTAAAATTAAATACCAAATAATTTCATTAAGACCCCGAAGTGAACTGGAAAATTAATAAGCATCAAACATAGATTTCATGGAAGCATGACTAATGTGTTCTTTGCAAGCTGCTTAAATAAATGTTATTTCCTTATTCAAGACTATATTTCTATCAAACATGCTGTGATCATTTGGAAACAAGCAGTATTTTTAGCATTTTTTCTCTAAACTATTTAAAAATCAATTATATTTTTGCCTGAAGAAACAAATCTCAGAAGGATTTATATTCATGACAGAATTTTTCATGGATTCTGCAGAAGCTAGAATGGTCTGCAGCAATATTTTGACTGTTCATAGCCAGCATGATATTTGATACATTTGTAATTTCTTTGACTGTTGCAGGATAACCAAGCAGCTAAAATGTAAAGTTCATATTGTCTATTATTAAGAAATACATAACTTTATAATTTATCATGACATGTCTCAGTAACTTCCTCCTTATCTTAACAGTTTACCTGACGAATGAAATATTTATGTAGCCAGATGACAAGAGCTTTCCTTGCTTTAACTACAGTAGTATTTAAATCAGCAAAATACTTAGTGGAAAACATTCTTCCTGTGGGGTCAGAAAAAGGGTGCTGCCCCCATCTCTCCCTTCTAATTACAACCTCTTACAACTGGACATTTCTGTTTCCAGAGTCCAGGAAGCACTGCATATTTTCATAATTAAACCAGAACTATTCATTCCAAATATGCATTTTATCTCACTTAACAAAGAGATTGAAACTTTACTCCTGAACATACTAAGATGACCTCTTATTTATACACAGAAAACAATACAGCTGGACATGCCTAACTCCTCAGATAGTCCAATAATGATTTCTGTTCTGTAATTTAAAAAAAAAAAAAAAAGTGGAAGATGTATCCTCCATTCTATATAATATTGGAAAGAAGCATGCAATTCACAAGTCAGCTTGAAAAACATTGTATAGTCTAATCAAATGCAGGAAAACATATGCAGAAACAAAGAATACATTTTTAGAGATTTAGAGCAGAAAGTTCTAGGAGAGCATTGACTTGGACAAGAAATTAGTGAGCATAATTTAGTATTCTCCCAAATAAAACTTCTAGTGCTGTGTTGTGGCAAAAAGTACTATTGAGGCCTTTGAAGATACAGGAAAGGAATATCTAGTAAAAGTCAGGGAGGAACTTGCTATTTTGTATAGCAGGATTGTTGAATTTTGTGTCTTCATTTTATAAGAGAAAGCAATTAGTAAAACTGAATCCAAACCATTGGGTTGTTTCATTTCTTCTGACCTGGTAATCTCTACTAGCTTGGCACTAATAGTTATGTTTCTCATATATTTACTCATCTTTCCAAGAGGGGACAGAATTAGAATTATTGGAGAACTCAAATGGCACAAAGTTGAAGAAAAATAAAAGGAAGTAGAGACAGCAGGGAAAAGAAAGTAATTTTTCAGAATTATCATATTAGAAAAAAAAAGAAGAAGTGAAAATATTTTCAACCTACAAAAAGACTGGTGAAAATAATGCTGATTCCATGGGTAAAGAACAACACTTTGGTGCACTTGGAAAAGATTTTTTTTGTAGTTGCAAGTCAAATTTTGTTCCAAAAGCCAAACATACATCCCTGTGCTGTTCCCATTAGACAGTGCCACTAAGTAAATTAATTATCGAGGGACTAATGTTCAGTACTGTGGAGCCTCCAAAATGATGAATGAAAGAACTGAGATCTGAGGTTCTCATTCTCTCCAAACTGCAGGGGTTACTTGCATCCTTATTATCTCCACATAACTGAACCAGATCCAACCATCACACCCAACTACTACTGACTGAATCGACTCTGTGGGGCAGGAGGTCTGTACAATACAATTACATTTAAATTACTGTAACCCTACAACAAAGAACAAATGTTTGGCTTGAAGTAATTATGCATTTATTGTATGTACAAAACTAAATCCATATTAACACAAATCACCTACTGGATCAGTCATGCGTGTACAAACTTTGGCTAAATCTTCACTATGATTCAAATAGAAAATAATTCAGTAATATATAAAAGAAACTTTTACTCAGCTTTTGGCCCCCAACTGCTGTCACACTTTTTAAATTTTGTGTAGGAAACAATGCTAGTCAGTCATGGGCAATAGTTTCTGCTTGTTTTAAATTGGTGTATAACCTATAAAGTACAGTGTTGTACTCTAATTTTCTGTTTAAGAATTTATATTTTCCAAATTTCTTACTTCCCCTGACTTTCAGAAATATTCAACAACTGTTTTTGAATTGTGGAAGAATGCAGAAGCATAAAGTGAAATAACATCTTAAAGGATAAATGTGTTGGGTTTTTTTTTGTTCTGGTTTTGGGTTTGTTTGTTTGGGTGTTTTTCTTGGTTGCATGTTTTGTTTTTCTTGAGTAACTAAAAACCACCTAAAATGGAGTTAGCATCCATAAGAACCTATCTGGCTAGGAATGCTTGCTCCCCTTGCATCCTCTTCCCTGCATCACAAGCAGTCTGGAGAAAAAAAAAAAAGTAAAAAGCAGCGATTTGGCCAAACAAATTCAAAACAATTTTGATGTTGGGGCATTTTGTCATCATTTAAACATTCATAAACTTTTCTGCAGATAGTGAAGAGCCATTGATTGGATTCAAGTGGATACACTAAAAACAACAAAAAATAAGTTATGGGCAAGACCATGATGTGAGATGTCCCTGATTTGACAAGTTTGTGTTACTAATCAAAAGAAGCAATGACAGGTATGTGTCTCAGCTCTATGATGTGAACAGAGTCTCTAGTTATGCATCTGGAACCATGGCTTAGAGGTGGTGCCAGGCAGTAAAATGAAAGCAAAAGTATGGTAGCAGTTTTGCATGTGAGTTCCTCTGCTACTGCCTGTTATCAAAGACACATTTCAGTTTTATGCAGCATGAGGGATCTCAAAATTGGGTAGCTGAACCATGAGTACCATTCATGGAAACCAAGACAAAAGACGGTGCAAGTTGTAATGGAAGTTTGAATTACTTTATGCTATCTTCTGCATCACTGAGCAAGACGTTCAGAATTTGTCGGGTGGTGGAATCAAAAGAGAGAACATGACTCAGATAAAACTTTTGATCAGCTACTGCAAATGACTTGAGCATTCTCTTCTGGGATTCAAATTCAATCAAGAGAAAGCTTGCTTTTTGGGTGGATTTATTAAGGATTTTGGGAAAATTGTTCATTCCTTCTGCACAATCTGTGTGGGGTTGCTGCTAATCTTGGCATGTTGTTGAGACAATTTGCATCTGAATTTGCATTTGAAGCACAAAGAAAAAATCCTTCAGAAAGCCTGTCAAAATAAATAATACAGGAGAAAAATAATGTTCTCAGAATAACTGAAGATGTCTAATTTTAACAAATCCTGAATCATCTAATATTTTTGCAAAACAGTGCAAAGGATGCACATATATATATATTATGCACATATATATGCATAGATTCTGTGGTATATTTCATTAAATACTTAAGTGTTTATGTAAATATGCAATACACACATAAACGATTATACATATTCTACTTGCATTTTTAGTACTGGTATTGTTCCAACATTTTTTTGTTCCCATGTGCAAGTTTTATCTCATGTAACATCTCTTACGATACAATCTACCCTGCAAGATAAAGATATTACTTGCTACCTGACAGATGTTTTGGGACACTTCCATAGTCATTTCAGTGCCAATGCTAAAACTTACAGTGTTTCATGGGAACTGAATCTGTTATGAACTTTTAATAAGTGAGCCATAAAAATATTTGATATCATAAATCCTTTGAAAGTGCTTCGTTTTATTTATTTATCTATTTGTTAAATCACAAATATCATAAAAGTGCTGAGTAAATGGATTACTCTTCCTATGAGAAGCTTAGCTCCTGGATTCTTGTGTTTCCCTAAATGCACAATTAGACTATTACATTCATGCAGGATTTTTCATCAGCTTTATTTAGAAGAAACACAGCTAAGCTATAAAATCTATGAGCTGTATTAAAAAACTGATGCACATTATAAGGAAAAGCAAATAGAATCATCCAGGAGAATGAGAGGTTTTTTTTTTCTCCAGCTTTTTCTTATAATTTGATTTTGGGATAAAGTGATTTAGAAGCACTGTGGCAGAGTATTAGAGTTAAAAGGCTGGAGAAATAATGCAGGAGACAGAATATAGGCAAACACAGCATGATCACATAGCAACCAAGCCTGATTTGATTTCATAAAGCTGAACATAATGTGAAGAGAGAATATATAAAACATATTAAACAAAATACTAATGTTAGAGATAATTACAGATGAAGCTAAAATAAGAAACAACATCAAAAATTTTGGAGGGAAAAATTGCTGAACCCAGATGTCATAAAATAAATATAGAGAAGAACAGAAGTAATGCTGGCCACAAGAAAATGAAACTTAATGTTTCTTCCCCATCCAGAATACAAAGTGGGTATGTCCTCAGCATTGCCAGCTAAAGCTGAAGCATTTCTCATCCTGCATGCCTGGAGAGCACATATGAGCAACTCTGTAATAGTCAAGGAAAACTATCCCTATACAAAGAGTCAGACATGTTAGTGATTAGAAACAGGCAATGTGTGCATCCTTCCTGTTTCTGGTCGTGGATTTAGAGACTCTGGCATCCTTACGTAAAATACATTTGTCCTACATGACATTTTCTGCTGACATACAATCTTCATTAAATTAGTTTATAGATTGACTTATTTATACTTTAGAAAGCTTGAAGTTTTGCCCCATACATATTTGCAAGCTGATCATTACATCCTGACTGTTCTAGGACCTTCAGAATAGATGTTCTCTACAAGGCAAGAGAGAAGCACTCATAGCTCTGGATATGGATTCTACTCCTATTCATATATTCCTATTTGACCTGCTGCTTTTCAATTTAATTCCCAGAACTACTGTGTCTGGCTAGTGGTGATTCCCAGAAACATATTTCAAGGCAAGGCAAATCAATGACTTGATGGCTGAAATCTAATTTCTAGTAGTTGAGTGTAGTATAGAACCAGAGCCATACAACTGAGAATGATAATGCAATACAAAAANGGTGGGGGTGGGGGGGAGTAGAATATGTGTCCAGACAACACGTGGTAGCATAAATAGCAAAATTAAATATGAATATGTCTTTCTAGATTGAAACTTCTGTATTCTAGACTCTGTATTTTAGGTAACTGAAATCCCATTTATTCTGATAAAAAACCTCTAAATTTCTTTTTCAGCTCTTATGCTCATGAGTTTCAAAATTAAAACCTAGACAGGCATAAGCTAGGAGTAGGAGAACACTATTTCTTTTCTGAAACTACCTTAAAAATTTATATTTGCAATCATTCTGTGCCATTATATATTCTCAAAAAAAAAAAGTTTTATGTTAATAGTATAGTAGTAGTCTTACAAGACATTTTCTAACGCTCTGGCAACTACTTATTTTTAATCAGAAAACTTATTTGTGACTAATATTTATAAATGCATTTTTTTCACCCCAGAGAAAGCCTCTCTTTTCTCTAAAATAATGTTTTTCTGGGATGAAAACGGATACTTCAACCATACAATTTTTAGTATAATAAAATTCATCATCTGAAATCATTAAAATAAATGAATTGAGTAAGTCTCAGTATTTGTTTTCAAATTGATCTGTGAAGACCTTGCACAGTACTGATTTCACAAAAGGGTGATGTATATTGAAAAGCAATTATAGAGATTCAGAACTTTTCTGGAATTAGTGCACATTTTAAAAGGGATTAACTAGAATCCTGAAAGGCATTCAATAACCTTGGTGCATTTAACATCCTTACAATTATATCTTTATTCAGGTTTATCATGCTCTGTCTTTCACAATAACTCTTGATTGCCTATCTTAACATCACACAAAAATTTTTATTTTGGAAACACGCTCATCATCTTTATGAAAAAAGGCACAATAATGGCATGGTTAAAAAATACCATTTTTATTACATTAAATCAAATTTTCAGTTTTTGAAATATTATTCATCTGTAGCATTAGGGAATCACTTGTAGAATCTGTGTTTGTAAGCAAATTTGAAACTCTCTTTAGCTATTTTCCTAGGGATAATTTTCAGTGTTGTGTAGTTGATGACTTTTCTAGAGACTGATTTTTCTGCGTTTGTCTTTTTTTGGTCTATATCTTCAAAATATGCAGCTAGCAGAGCACTGCACAGCGAGAGTCCACCATGTGTAGAAGTCACTCAGCTCTGTTCAGTAATAAGTCACTTCAGAAGACAAGTACTTTAACGCAATAGATTGACATTACCAGGGAAATATTTGTCAAATTTTTGCATGGTAAGTGTGTGTGAGGGGTGAGGAAATAGTTATAACTATTTTTCCATGAATGACAAGGAATGTGGCATTGCAAAGTAATCCCTAAAGGACAAGCAGAAACTCTTGTATTTCAGGTGCCAAACAGTGTTCAAGGAATTACTATTATTTGCTATTATACCAGAAAATGCCAATAGCACAAAAAATTCTGGAATGGAATGAGAAAAATTTGTGACTGACTCCCAAAAAGCAGGTAAAGTATGCAGGAATTCTAAAGGAAACATGCCAGATACTATTCTGACGGATTTGTAGGATTATTTCTTCCTACAAATCAGTCACAATAGTATCTGGCATGTTTCCATTAAAACTCTGGGCATTGTCAAAAATCAGACCAACAAAACAAATATTTGAGAATTCAGGAAAGAAAATACCCTTCATGCAGTAGTACCAAGGAAATTGTTTTTTCCAGAAGATTTATCTCCAGGCTACCCTTAAAAAGAACAATAGAGATGCTACAGAAACCATCCATTAGACAGTTATTACAAAGAAGAGTAGAATAAATGGGAATACCACATACTCACAATAGCTACTCCTAGTCATAGTAGCTATAAATGATGCAATTAGTGGTATTTGTAAAAGGATGGCACTCAGAGAACCAAATATTAGGACCAAGATGTTCCACCAAATGTCCAAAAGTTCTGTTCAAAACATATTCTAGATGCATAAAAAGCCAACCAAAGAGCAGAAGCAGCAAAGATCTGAAAGATATTAATCTTCAGCATGACTTCAGACAAATAGCCTGTTCAGGGCTAGAAGATTGTCTTTGTGAAGTTCTGCTTAGCTGGTTGTGCTGTGGTAACTGTGCCATTTAAGTTTAGAGATACCATCAGAAGTTCTGCATGACTAAATATTTCTTCCATTTCCTGTGCTAAGAGAATAATTTGGAGTCTTCCCAAAGCTTTTATTTTTATTTTTTTACTGGTTAAAGTGGGAACTGGGAGAACAATGAGCAGTGGATGATAAACTGAATAACTAAGGTATTTGGTTAGTGATGACAATATTTTCTGTGTGAGACCCAAGAAGGAGTAAGATTATATTTTCTTTTAAGCTGGGCACTTTTTTTTTTTTTTATTTAAAAGGTATTTAAAAGACATGATTTTGAAGATGACATTATTTTGCAGGAGCCAATGGGAAAAAGAATTTTATTAACTTGACACATCATTATTCTTTATTTATTTTCCCAAAAAATTTAATTAAACAAAATGTCATGGCCACTGTCTCATCTTTCCTTTGGTATCTTTTTATTTATTCTGCATTTCTCTCAGAATACTGGAACATTACCTAGTGAATAATATAGTAAAATCCTGCAAATATTATGAACTAAGACCTCATCAGTAAATGATGCCTTATTGCACCTTCTGAAAATTGCAATGACTTCAGGAAGGATCATTAAAATGCTGACATTTTCTTTAATGGAAATGCAATCAGATCTCAGTCAGAAATTTTTTGTATTACCCGTTTGTATGGGTCTCCCAATGCTGTTTTAATTTTGCAGTATTGATTTTAATGATAATGTAAAAAAAAAAAAAGAAAAAGAAAAAGGAATAATTATGGCTATTATATTGATGCTGTTGGAAGAGCTTCTATCCCATCATTACAAAGCTAATTTAGTGACAGTGATTTTGAATACTAACAATGGATGATGCATATGCTGTACAATTACCATCATCCATTAATGTGTTAATCTTACTCTAAGATACTATATAGCAAGGCCATTATGCATTAATTCTGTACTTCTCCCTTCCCAGCTTCTTCACAGTCTATATATTAATATTTAAACAGTTTGATAACCACTGCACTTTTTGTGTCCCACTGAAATATTTTTATTAAAACAATGTCCTTATTACTGTATTGAACCATAATATTTTAGTAGTCATATGACACTATTTATTTTGATTTGCTATCTTAAATAAAAATAATTACACCTGTGCAGTGTTTTAGATATTTCAACATAATTAATTTATAGCATATTAAATTAGGCCACATAAAATAATGATTTAAAATAACGACTTAAAAGACCAACTGCAACATTTCAGAAACTCCTTTTCTGGCTCTCTAAATGAATGATGGTAAAAGCAAGTACTGACTTTTATACCTGAGAGATGTACTATTTACAGTACAACAGTTTAACAAGAACTATAAGAAGAAGAAATATTTTTCTTCAGTTCAATTCATATAGAGAAAATCCTTTACTTGCAAACACATAGGCTCAATTATTAATATGTTTGGCTAAAGAATTTGATTTTGAAATTGCCATTTCTGGCCCAGAATTTTGTGAATAGTAATCTCAGTGCTAACAAAAAATCCCCATAATATCCAAGAAAATTTTAATGAAATTAAATTTTTAAAATTAAATTTAAATTTTATGGTTTTAAAACTTACTCAGCTTTAACCTAGAAGGATATTCATCTTTCTTCAAAATCCACATTTTAAATATTCATATGAAAAAGACTGATTACTAATCACCACTGCTAACGTGCTGTTGTCTTTCATTACAGTCAATGTTTTGAAGATATCACTGAACAGACTATATTAGTTGAAATTCCTGGTCTTCAAAAACTGTAAGTAAAATGAACAGTTGTCAGTACTTAACCTGCTACCTGGATGACAGCATTAGCTACAGAGGAACTAGTCCTCCACGGTAGCAATCAGTTAGAAAAGTCTTCATCCAGAATAATTATATAGTCAGAGCTTCCTCCTGGTATTTCTTGGATGAACTCTTTCTATCAAATAAATTGATGACATGAAGACAAAGTAAAGTAATAATCAGTGACTTAGTACAGAAAAGTTAAAGAGATAATTTTCATAATGTTAGTGTGCCATCTTACACTTTTTTGATCCAGTAAAGCTAACGTGCTAGATCTTGGTATTTAATTCAGCTGCTCTTTGTCCTGCCACAACCTATTACCAACACCATTTGTACTGCAACCCCATAGAAATGTATTTGGTTCCCCTTGAGTAGCCATTCACAACCTTTGATTTCACACTCTATCAGCTTTAGATCAGATATATTTCCCTGAGTATGGGGCTGCTGTTTTGATGGATAACTCCTGCCTTGGAAAGTCTTCGTTCCTGAATCAAAGCCCGACAGCTGGGTTTGGGCCAATTCTTTTTTTGCTTTATACATTACTGGAAGAAATTCAGGGTCACTTGTCAAACTACTGTTCCTTTGGGTAAAAAAGTGGCTGGCCACCAGCTTTCTCCTGTAAATGGATGGTTTAAAGCCATTAAATAGTGATGTTAGGGAGCATGCACTGAACAGATGGGCTGGATGTTTGTTCCAAAGTAAAACTAAAGATAAAAGTAGGAATTCTTTCCAGTAGAAAAAGATGCAACTATACATATGAACATTGAAATGAACATCTGTCAAAGTAGAGGTTCCCAGTGGTAAGCTTCCATGTTTTAAGTGTCAGCTAATGAAAAGCAATCTTTTCACATGACCTAGTATTTGTCTACTTGGAAAACTGATAAACAAGAGGAAAACATAGCTCAAGGCTTGAATCCAGTTTTGAGTCCCAAAATCCAAACGTATGTAAAGTGATAGGAGAATGTCTGGTGGAGAGTAAAAAGTTTCATCCAAGATCAAGGAAACATGAACTGTAAGAGAAGAATTAATGGACTTTAATTGTTCTGAGAGAGAAACAAAAATGATGAGGCAACATGATGACAGCCCTCAAATGCATGAAAGTATTCTGCAAAGAGGAAAGGAACTGTGAAGTGGAAGAACAGATTGCTTGGGAAGACACTTCAGATCTGCAGTGAAGGCATTGTGTTTTGAAATGTAACAAGAAGCCCTACATCATGTTGAAGAGAGGAGCGAAGCATATTGCTCAAGTGAAGTGGGAGGCCTTGCACTGTGGTATACTGGGACTAGTTACTTCAGCTCCTAACAGGAAGAGAAGAGATGGAGAGAAGTTCATCTGATACACAGATGTATCATAAAGCATCAGCCTGTCATTTGATTCCTGCTGTCTCAGAAGGAAGGAACACAACAAATTCTGTCATGATGGGAAAGCATCCAAAAGAAATTGTTTCCACAGTGGAGCAAGCATAAGAAAAGTCAAGTAAAAGGGTTACAAATTCCATAAACTTTACTGTTGGAGGCCAGGAAGTGGAGAATATTTGTTTACCTAATATACCTGAGATAAAACCAGATATTGAAGATCAGGAGATCAGCTGCCTTCAACTTGATCCTGAGTCAGCTGTAAAGCCCTCGGGGATAATTTATACCCCCCTGTACAGGTCTAATTATGATTCACAGCCCTGCAATAAGCTCCCAACACTTCTGGAGACATTACAATCTACTGAAGTCTGAGTTAGGACATAGAAACGGCATATAAGTTCTCACAGGGTGAAAAGGTGAAGGTTTTTGGGATTGTTATAATAGTAAGCTGATAAGAGATAAAACTCAAAATGGTGGTGTGACGCAGTTAAAATTCCCCCTTTGCTGCTTCTTCCCATGAGTCCATGTTCTACTAAAAAATTATTGGATGATTTTTACTGCAATTCCAGTGTTACAAATAGACCTGTTACATGGACGTTGGTTTAAATCTATAAACAGTAAGTTAAGTTAGTTTTAGTATAAAAAGGGCTCAGGGAACGAGGAGCCATCATTCTACTCTTCTTCTGCACTCTTGCTTCATAGCTTCAGCTTTCTAGTTGTAATGCAGGTAGGATAAAATAAACAACAAAGAATTCAAGCATACAGTTTCTTCACTTTTTCTGCCTGCAATACCAGCACAGACAAAATTCCCCGTGTCAGTCCTGATAACGAGGCCAGGATCAGACACTTTACCCCTGGATCATCGTTAACAAAGTGCAAGAAAAAACCTGCATCAACAATGCTTCGGTAGCTGATCATGCTTTGAGCAGGGTATTTTCATAAATAAACTTTGGAGGACCCTGCCAAAATTGGGACATAATATTCATTAGGTCACACAAAAGAGGAGGTTCATAAGCATGACTAATCTTTTTATGTGATGCATTAATCTGATAAAATGTGAACTGAGAGTATAAGAGATCAAAGTGAAAAGTCTGTGGATGCTGAAGGTTCTTACATATGGTACCTTAGACCTCCCCCCACACCTGCCATCTGGAACAAAGCTGTCTCTGTAAAAGTTTTATTTCTGATGTCTCAGTCCATACTTTACATTTTGACCCTCACAAAAGGGATGAAAGCATAACCTAGAGCCCAGCTGTTAAAGCTCTTAGGAAGCTGGTTAATCCTTTGTAGAAGAGAATTGCACCTGTCAATATGACCTCTAAAGCATCCGTATGTATCAGTCCTGCACAAATTTACCCATTATATAGAAAGGCAGAAAAGATTTTTATGCAGCCACCCAAACCTATTATTTGAGTTCATTTAATGACTTATATGTTTATCTTGTATTCAAAATACAGATCAAAATTTAATACCAATATTTGACTTCCAGATATTACTAATGGTAAGAACTTCAGTGGAAACCTGAACACTATTCACAGCAAATTAAGAATATATATTGAAGACTAGCAGGGCAGTCTAGTTGTTTTACATATACTGAGTTGAATGCTCCAGGACAATATATTCTCAACATTATGCAGATTTGTCAAAATATATATTAAAAAAAAATCACTGGTAGTGAGCAACACTATCAAGAGCTTCATACGCAGGTTTTATAATTACCTCATTTCACACAAGTTTTCTTTGTTTTCTTTGGTCTGGCTGGGATGGAGTTAACTTTTCCCACAGCAGACCTCATAGTGATGCGCTTTGTATGTGTAGCTAGAATGGTATTGATAACACACCAACGTTTTGACTACTACTGAGCAATGCTCCCAAGCTTGGAGGATGTCTCCTCAAATCTTCTAATTACTAGTTACTACATTTTTAAGGTAAAAATATGTTTTATTTTTTACTGAACTATTTAATATTGAAATGGTCAGATGCTTTGATTTCATTTTCCACATCACTCTTTGAAAGGGAATTTCATTTTAGTAGATGCAGTGCTTTGCACAAGTTACATATGACTATGAATGAATGTTTATGAATGAAATGACAGTGCCATTGAGGAGCACAAACCATTATCAATCAGATGCAAAGTTCATTACAGTAACAATTTTCCTAAATACTACTTCTAACCTAGTGGTCACAGCACCAAGCCTGCCAGACTTCAAAAAGCATTTGAACAACACTCTTGGGGCTGTCTTGTATAAGGCCAAGAGCTGGATTTTGAGAATACTTGTGTGTCTCTTCCATCTCAGGATATTCTATGATTCTGAATCTATCTTTTTTTTTTTTTTTATTTTGTAGTACACCATTGCCATGAAAAATAAATACTCTGTATTAGTTTCTAAGGAATATTTTAGATAATCGGAAATTCTATCTGATATTAAAATAGATACATAGATATTAAAATAGATGTACAAGAACCTATTAAGAGCATCAATGCTCACCTATTGCTCACATGAAATACCAGCCATACTGTTAAATACAGGAGGTGCTCTGCATAGGAGGTTTGGAATTTTTCTGAAGAGGAAAACCTCCAAGAAATTATGGACAGATTGAATGCAAATGATCTTGTGCTAGAAGATTGCTTCAGACAAAATATTTTAAATATTTATTGAAGAACTGCTTTCACATTACATAGCATGAACCAGCCAAACTCATTCATTCTTCACAAAAATTTTAAAAATAGTTAGCCTGACATAAGAACTAATCTTAAAAATATTTTTCCCATGTCCATAATGAAAAAGTAGTAGATCTAATTTGATTCTGCTTAGACTATAATATTTTTTAAAACAAAGCAAAATTTGTTTCTGCATATAAATTTTCTTTAGTCTATTTTGTGTTTAAAAGTTCACATTGTTTAAACTAGGAATTTTTAAGTCTGTTTAACAAAAGCATATTACCATTCAAAATTAATATCCCTTTATTTGTCTAATACAAATGAAAAATAATTCTAGAAAGGAAAATCCCTAAAAGGGGTCTGTTTTACTTGACTTAACCTACTGTTTCAAAAACTGTTTTGTTTCACCCACTGTGTGTAAAAACTCTGTAACAAATTATATACTGCAACAGAAAAAAGTCAGACTATATTTCTGCCTTTTTCTTATATAGATTCACTGTAATGTTAACAGTGTAATTTTGATTTCCGATGAGGCAAAAATATCTTTGAATGTTGGAGGGTTTTCTGTTACTTTAAAAAAGTTTGTAATCTTATTTTTTCTTAAATGTTGCAATATTATCCTCAGATCAATAGGATACTTTCCCGTATTCATCTGTGCAAATCTCTTAAAGATGCAGTTCATAAGACAAATAACATCACAGTTAACTCCATAATGGTTTTCTTCTTCATACTTTCTGGTCATGAATCCCTATTTTTACAGCACTCACATAGTATTTATTTAAAATACTTCCATTTACTTGCTCTATTTATAAAAATTTACAAAAATTTTACTTTGTAAGATTGCCTCTAAAATGTCTGGTATTTATATTGAAATTTTTCTTCCATGAGAATTATTTTCACTATAGACAGACATACAAATGCTGAAAAGTCCTTGAAAAAATAACAAATGTCTCCCATTTATTTGAATTATCTTTGGATAAAAATTCAAGTCTTTAGAGAGCAAAACTGAGATTGGATGTTTTGGTCTTTATCCTCCTTCTTCAATTAGAAGAACGACTTAATGAGTTTATGAGTTTCACACAGCTTCACCAGACAAAGAGTTGGTAACAACTAGGATTGTCTACCTCCCTTCTCTGCTATATATATACAAATAACTTCAATTTGTTTAGGGGCATTCTAATTGTAAGGGTGTAGGTTTGAATCTTTCAAGTTGAGCAAACAACTCAGCTTCTTTTTCACTTCCTGGGTGATTACCATACTATAATGCTGTTTTATAGATGGTGTCTAACTCAATGTTTTTATGCCGTATTAATAACTTCATGGTCTAATTTATTTTATCTCTGGTCTGAGCACACCTCTTACATGGGTCCCTTAAAGGACACAGATGCTCCTCTTTCAGGTGTCTCATGGTAGCAGTGCATAGGCAGAATTTAGGTGCATACTGACTACAACAAAGTGATTCTGGGGCAACAATGCTGAAGATATCTAGAAATTCTTGCAATACATAATTGAGTGCAGAAACCCACTGAGAAGATCCTCTGTTCTACATTGCATCTGACCCATTGTACAGATCTGTCTCTGGATACTTAAAACTTTTGAGAAATAAATCATGCTAAGTAAGTTTTTGCCTTTTTATAGTCAATGGAATCACGCATTAATTTAACACTTTCAGCAGTACTAAGGGCTGAGTTGACTCCTGACTTGAAGCTTACCTATAATTTTTTCAGGATTTGAAGAGTTATATTTGTCAGCCGAAATGAGAGGCTCCTGCTAGTCTGCTCACTGGAGGCTGCTTCTGACATTGAGAACTGGCACATCTTACCAAACCAACTGTGATATGGATGTAGGAGAAAATAAGGAACTGCACAGCAGGCGGGTTGCTACTTCTAGGCAGGACAAGAATTCTGCATGCCAGAAGGATTCTGCATTGTGACCAGCTAAAAATGATCAGAGAGAGACTAGAGTTCCCTTAACCCTCTGATAAACTTGTTTTCCTCATACAAAAACAGCTGTTTGGAATACAAATGGCAGGAAAAAAAGATGTAGGGATCTGTAGAAGGATAAATAAAAGGCTGGATAAACATCCAAATATAGAGTTTGGAACAACTGTAAAAAAGCTTGTCTGAATTATGCCTAGCAGATAGTCTGTCATAAATTTGTTGGCTTAAAAGGAAATTACAGCTTCACTTAAATTATTTTTTTTTGGTGGATGAAGTGAATGAAATGGGTGAAAATATTGAAGAAATGGGCAGCCACTTACTCTTACACACCTTACCAGGAGGACCTTTAGAGCTGCTTAAATGGAAGTATTTTCTAGAATCTAGTATAAGGAAAAAATCCTTCTATATGTCTGATGATAAACTTAGAGTTTAGAGCATTCTCTTGTCTAAATTAAAAGGCCAAGAAAGACTTATCTAAATTGCTTCTTAAAACCTTCAATGTGTGAAACACATTTTGACATACCTATATAGGCCAATGTAATATGGCTTATTTTGACGTTGGGTTTTTTTTTCATTTTGGTTTTTGTTTATTTCTTTCTTTTATACAGAGGATAGGGAAAAAGGAAGAACAAAGGAAAACAAAACTTAGTAATAAATGTTCTATACTTTATTGAACATGTTACTGATGTTCTCTAAAAAATAAAATGGAATCATCAAAAATTTAGAGTTCAGATGAACACAAAAGATTTTATCCAATCAAATACATCTCTACCCACTAGGAAGACAAAAAGGTGATTATGAGTAATCAGCATGCATTCACTAAAGGTAAGTCGTGTTTGACCAACGTGACTGCCTTCTACAATGAAACAACTACTTGGATGGATGAAGGGAGAGGACTGGATACTATCTACCCTGACTTCAGCAAGTCTTTCAGTACTGTCTCTCATTAAATCCTTGTAGACAAAAAAAAAAA
>VXAC01008725.1:0-41152 GCA_013399225.1 Rhipidura dahli | reverse complement strand
TTGTCTGTCAAAAATAGTTTGAAAAAAAAAAAAAAAAAAAAAAAAAAAAAAAAAAAAATGGAAGAGTAGGTTGGATGAGTACAGTGGGATGGATTGAAAAAGCCTGGGTGCCAGACCTCAGAGGGCCGTGATCAGTGGTAGAGAGTCTAGTTGAAGGTCTGTCACTCACGGAGTCCCCCAGGCTTCTTTACTGGGCCCAGGGTTGTTCCATTTGTTCATCAGTGACTTGTATGAAATCCAAGTTCAGCAAGTTTGCTGATGATACAAAACTGGAAGGAGCAGCCAATATCTCAGAGGGTTGAATGGCCCTTCAGAAGGTCCTTAATAATTTGTACAGATGGATAGAGAAGAACCTTTTGAAATTTAGCAAGGGCAAATGCAGGGTCCTGCACCTGGGCAGAATATACAACATGCACCAGCACAGGCTGGGGGCCAACCTACTGGAAAGCAGCTCTGCAGAGAGGGGCCTGGGGGTCCTGGTGGACAAAAATCTGTCCAGGAGCCAGCAGTGCCCTTGTGGCCAAGAAGGTCCATGGAATCCTGGTGTGCATAACAAAGAGCTACAAAGGTGGGCAAAGGTCTGGAAAATTTCTCTTATGATGAAAAGCTGAGGGAGTTGGGCCTGTTCAGGTTCAAGAAGAGGCTGCTGAAAGGAAACCTCATCAATGAGTATAAATATCTAAAATGTAGGTGTCAACAGGAAAGAACCAGGCTCTTCCCGGTGGTGCCAACCCATAGAAAAAGAAGCAACAGGCAGAAACAGATGCACAGGAAGTTTCACCTACATATGAGGAAGATCTTCTTCACTGTATGGGTGACCAAGCACTGGAAAAGTTTGCCCAGAGAGGGTGTGGAGTTTCCCTCACTGGAGATATTCATCTGAATGCAATCCTGTGCCGTGTGCTCTGAGATGACTCTCCCTTGAGCAGTAAGGTTAGACAAGAAAAACCACTCTTCCAATCTTACCCATTCTGTGACTCTGTAATTCTGTGACTCTGTGACTCTGTGAAATTTCTGTGAATTTCTCATGTGAAAAAATCAGTTGGATACTCACATATAAAAGCTTTCTCACAGGGTTTTGCAGCAATTTTTTATGGGCCGTGTTGCAAATAGAGTACTGAAAGAATAAATCTCACAAATGTTTATAACATTTTATTTCCCCAGCCACCTGAGGCACATAAAAAATTCATGAGCATAAGTAATATAATATAATTAGGAATTTGTTTTGTTTCTTATTATGAGTATCATTGTAGTACTGGGCAAACAAGAAAAATTTCAGTTTGCAATGCTCTGTTTTCATAAACTTCCAAAAATGCTCAGTACTTAAGCACTTCCAGGGTATGAAATACTGACCTGCACTAAACTACTTGCCAGAGTTTGAGAACAAAAAATGGATGCTTCAATGTTGTTTACAAAATATAGTTTGCTTAAACTGATAAAAAATTATTCTTATATATAGAAAATAGAGTGCAGCTGCTAAGTCACTATGGGCCTTGTGTCACAAGACTGCAAATGCCACATCACCCATGTTTGTCTCAAGATAATCCCTTTTGATGTCTTACTCTGCCTTCTCATTTCTATTCTGTTCCCATGTGTAGGCAGTGCTCTGTTCTTTCCCAAAAATAGAAGGCTCTTGCTCTTCCACTGCCTTCTAGTCATGAGAGATGGTGACTTCTGCAGGTCCCCAGAAGTACAGAGGCTGAGGTTTTATGTGATTCAGTAGCACTTAAATGCCCCAATCTGAGAAGGAGAGGCAGTGCCAAAAATCTATGTGTTGCAACTGCCCAGCACCATGAGGAGAAATATTGGGAATTTTTCTGAAAACAAAGTGTGATGAAAAAACCTTGTAGTTGCTGAGAAAATCTATGGTTTTGGCGAGTTTGTCTGACTTAGCAGTGAAAAAGTACCTCATTCAACTCTTTCAGAAGCCGAGTGCATGACAGGATAAATTACTCATGTGAGAGCTCGGTGTGTGTCCAACAGCACTGTGTCATTCAGAGCTACATCAAAGGCAAGTAAGTTCCTTGGAAGCATAGCTGTTGATACCTCTCACTAGTTATATCTGGAGATCCTCCTAATTCAGCAGAGCTCAAGATCTATTGTTCTGAAAAATGATGTGTTTAAATAAGGCAATGAGATGACAAGGGATAATATTAAGGAAAAAGAGATGCCACAGTTCTTCTGCTGGTTGGAAGTGTCCCCATTTCCCTCTTTCCATACTTCTTCTAAAGAAAAAAATAACTGTAATTATAATATGTTTTATTGTGTTTTTCAGAAACTATATAATTTTAAATTGTGTAATCCAGACTTTTTTGTCTCAAAGTCTTTTTGACAAATTATTTTGGTACAAAGGAAAGATTTTTAATATTGCAATTAACTTTTTCCACTAATTTTGTTCTGAAGCAAATACGAGAAGCAAAATTACTTCCTTCACATTCACATTTTGTGGGTATACCTAGTGTCCAATAACCAGTATCTGAAACTGAATTAAGCAATACCCCTGATTAATTGAAGTTTCATTTCTGTAACAGACTCTTAAATTTAGAATTTAATGTTAAAAAGATTATAATCAGGGTAATCTGAATTGATTATTTTTATCTTCATATAGTGGGACTGTAAAAATAAAAATACTGTTCCTAAAGAAAAAAAAGTTAAATCCTTTTTCATTAGTTTATAAGAATAGCAGTTTCCCTTTCAATTATCTCATTCCTGAACAGCAAGAAACAACACAGAACCGGCAGGAGGAGGGGATTAAAGATAAGAGTTTGGGAGATTAAAGATGAGAAAATGTACTGGTTGTTTTGAAACAGAAACATTGAAGGAACTCAAATGCTCAAATACAAAGATGATAGACAGTAACCAACAAAAAAGGATAAAACATAAGAGGAAAACAAAACAAAACTTGCAGTCACACCTAAGGTTAAATTGGCAGATTAAGTGGCACAAGGCTGCGTCCAGCAATAATTGAGAAAGAAATGTTATGTGAAGAGGTACATTTTGCTCATCAGTACAAACTGAAAGCTGATGGATGATCTGCATTTAAGAGTGGCATGCTTGTGGTTTTAGCCAGTTTGTATCTGAACTGGCTTTATTCTGGCTCTCAGTGTAGATCTCTACAACTGATCTTCAACAATTTGTTGTAGGATTGCTTTTATACAGAATCTATTGAATATGAAATATTTGCTTATCTATTTCTATCTCTCCCTGTCATTTTTGTCCTGCATATCTTTCCTACATTTTTTTCATGAAAAACAGTTCTCTTTTCAAATTATCCAGTGTTTCCTATAAATTAGTACTGCAGTCTATTTCCTGTAATGCACTTTTTCCCTCTGCTGCTTAGAAATCTTTTTTAAAGGCTTTATTTTAAAATACAAAGGATATGCAATTATATAAGATATTAAAGGACGTATTATGCATGCAGAAAATGAAAACTTCAATGATCAAGCTCTGCCTTTCACATCCAAGAGCAGAATACTCCCCACAGCACTTAATGTTTCAAAGGAAATTCCAGATTTAGTAGACAGTTTTTTTTACTGTTCCTAAAAACACTAGACAATTTTTAGGTGACAAAGCTCTTTCTGTTTTGTTTTTTTGGTGGTTTTTTTTTTTTTTTTGGGGGTTTTTTTTTTTTTTTTGGGGGTTTTTTTTTTTTTTTTGGGGGTTTTTTTTTTTTTTTTGGGGGTTTTTTTTTTTTTTTTGGGGGTTTTTTTTTTTTTTTTGGTGGTTTTTTTTTTTTTTCTGGTTTTGTACATGAGCTGAAATGTAGGAAGAGATTGGAGAAGACTTCTGATAATATACTGCTGTCAAGAAGGAATCAACATAGAAATTTAATAAGAGTGAGGGCATGCAAATTGGCTCACAGATAGATCTCAGGGTCTGGGTCAATGGCAAGTTGAATATGAGTCAGCAGTGTGCCCTGATAGCCAAAAGGGCCAGCCCTGTCCTGGGTTGCATCAGGCACAGCATCTCCAGCCAGTCCAGGGAGGTGATTGTCCCACTGTGCTCTGCACTAATGTGGTTCCACTTTGGCACCCCTTGGAGACATTTTGGGCATCTCATTTTAGGAAGATCATCAAATTATTAGAATGTATTGTAGAGAGTGGCCAAGATGATGAAATGTCTTGAGGACAACACTTGTGAAGAGTGGCAGAGATCACTCAGTTTGTTCAGCTTGGAGAAGAGAGGAAGGGGATACCTCATCATAGTCTACTACTTCCTCAAGAGGAACATTAGAACACAAGTGAATGGAATGAATCTGCATCAGGGAAATTTCAGATTGGACATTAGGAAAAGATTCTTCACTGGAAGATAGCTGGTCACAGAACAGGCTCCCCAGGGAAGGGTCACAGCCCCAAGCTTTTTAGAGTTCAATGAACATGTGGATGATGCTCTTAATGATTTGTTTTAGATTTAGGCAGTCCTGCAAGATGCAAGGATTTAGACTTGTGGGTCCCTTTGTATTTGAGGTATTCTCTGATTCTATAAACTGCTTATCTTGACGTGGGTTTACCAGCCATTGGGCAGGCTGTTCGACGTATCAAAGGAAATTTCCTTGTAAATAAGGAAAGTTTTAAAATACTTGGATTGCCTAACAAGTGCAGAAGGTTTTATTCTCATCTAGGTGTCATTGCTTGAGGTTTTTGGTGGCTGCTTCTGTCAGAGGTTGCAGTTGTGACACTGGATTATGGTAGAAAGAGATCCTCCACTTGATTTATATTATGATTTCAAAATCATGGATATAAACTTTTCATGAATTCAGTTTTACGTTCTCTTTGTGGGTTTGTTTTTAATTTCTTTGCTGTTTTAATTATTGTATAGTTACCACAATATTGTGGATTCTATAATTCTTTTGTTAGCAAAGTCTATTTCTTTAATTTCTAATAACAGTTTTAGTAACTGTTCAGCCATTAGATTTTCTAACAGCTATTCCAGTTAAAAAAGGTTTAATTCTTGTGAAATTGATGAGTCTTCTTAAACATTTAAATATCAATTTTATATATTTACTAAAAAAGGATATAATAATTACTTGTTTTTTTCTATTAAGTACAAAAATCTGGGCTTGAGTAAAACTGTATTTACTATATAGAGTGAAACTACAAGTAATTTAAATATTTCATGTGCTTTATTTGTCATAAATGAAGGTTTTTTATTATAATTCTTCCAGTCAACCACTTTGAAAAGTACCTAAATTACCCTTAATTAGAATTATTTTTTAAAATATGTTTAGCTTTTATTTCATAAATTTTGTATTTATTCTCCTAGGCTACATATTTTTCTTAGAAAAAATATTAATTTCTTTGTAAGCTGCTTCCTACTTCAGCAATGAGTGGTTTTTTATGTAATACTTCTTCACAACTTTAAGCTCATATTTTATTCTTTAGTAATATATAACAAGCTCACTAAATATTTACAGCTATTGAAATTATTTTGTCTGTTAATAAGTAAGAAACCTTCACATTTGTCTCAATAACTATTGAATTTACATTTGCTGGACTTTGCTCATTTCTTATTTTAGTTGTATGTCTTTAAGTAAAAATTTAATTCTGAATTAATGAAAACAAAATCTTTGCAAAATGTTTCCTAATGTTTTGGAAGCATGAAGAAGCCTGCCTGAGTCCTGTGGGAGTGTGGAAATTTTGACTGAGCCTATGGTCACACTGATCACCTTGCATTTCCATAGAAGTACCTTGTTTTATTGCTTTATGAAGGCAGTCACTGTCACCCTAGAAAAAAAGCAAGAAATTACCTATTGATTCAATAGTTGCACTTCTAAATACTGTTTGGGTATAGCAGATGAGCATTAAAACTTTAGTGGATCTTAGTGATCCAATTTTTTTAATGGCTGTTGCTGACTATTTTATAGTCTAGAGTAGCTACAAATGAAAAGGAATTAGTGTGAGGATAGAGGCAACATCCAATCATAAAAGAATATTTGCTGTTGTACTGCTCAAAGAAGTACATCTGGACAATTTGCCACAATCACACAGTGAAGCTGCTGTGTGTCAATCTTTATTATAAATGAGATTATGGAAATTTTAAACAAATAGTTCTTAAGACTGTTAAATATTTGGAACCATATGTGTCTGCTTTGAAAGGCAAAGTAAAGAAATCATTATGTTCATGAAATAAAAATTTACTCAGGAGTAATGAATGCAATAAAAGAACTATGAAAAAAAGGCACTCAAAGAAAGTAGTTATTGTGGCAAATAAACACTGAGTAATCCATAAATTCATTTTTTCTATGGGAAAGATATCAAAATTTGAAAATAGAAATTTTGATATATTAATTAACTTTCTTATTAGAAAGTTTGCAAACAAAAATAATCCAGCTTTTTTTTCTTATGTAATGAAAAGAAATTTTTTTTTTTAAATGAAGGAAAAGATAAAGCTTAATTCAGATGTTTCCTCTGATGAGTTCTGATTTTGTTTTAGATTTTTCTTTATTATTTCAACTGCAGATCAAAGAATAAACCGAAACACCACCTTTCAGTGCCTACACATATGAATCAAATAATACATTTTCTGTAATTTTGTACAAAGTACTATGAAGAATGCTTACAATGGAGCTTTGTTCAAGATTATGTCAAACAAATGAATGTCCATGTCAAGATCAGCCACAACCAGTACTATCACTGCTGTCCAGTTCCAAACCAAAAAAATCTCAAAGCACCCTTAAGCAGCTGATCAATTTTATACCTTCTACCACTGCATTTAAGTATAGAAATTCAGCTATGAAAATAACTTTTTCTGAGCCAGGATCTTGGACTGAAAAGTCAAGGCATATTACAAATTATTACATTGGAGGTACCTTTCTTTGTTCCCTGAAGTTCATGTAGTTTGGATGACAATCTACCAGATCATTCACTTCAAACTTTTTATCTATCTACTTTAAAACTTTAGATATTGGGTACAGTGTGTATAATTTATGTTTCTGATGCACAGATTTATGTTGCTATAAAGTCTATCTGTAAAGTAAGATGCGTGCATTTGATAATATTATTTTCTTTTCTTATATTTTTCTCCTGTTTGTGGATGTGCCTTTGGCAAACAGTGTATGTTTTTAAAATAAAATTCTACTTCAAATGACAATTCCTTTCTCCCAGTCTGAGCATCAACCATATCTTTAGAGGGGAAAGTATTATAAAAAGGGAGTGCAAAGTGAAGTTGCGTGATCGCTAAAGAAAGAAACAAGATAAAAATATGCACTGTATTGCCTTTACCTTTGTAGAAGTTATTTGAATGACATTAATTTTGAAACATATCTGAAGAAGGCTCCCACTCTCAATCAGTTAGATTTCATTTAGTGCTTACATCTGGGCTATTTGTTCTTCACATCTGGGATCATGTATCTAGTCTTAACCTTTTGGGGTGAGTCCCAAACCAAGGATTTTTTTTATACCATTGACTTCAGCAATTTTGTTGTTTTCCTTCTCTCCTTGGCACCTATCACTGCAACTTATTGTATGTATTTGTAGCCCAGCTTTCCAAATAACAAATGAAGAAGAAACTAAATTAGTAATCCTAAAGATTTCTAGCAACAGGTAATGTGACATTCATGTGGGCTTTTTTCCGTGGTTGTCATGGTTAAGTCTCATTCACCAACTAAGCCACACCTGGCCACTCACTCACTTCCCCTGCATTGGGGTGGGGGAGACAATCAGAAAGGTAAAGGTGATAAATCTTGTGATTGAGATAAAGCCAGTTTAATAGGTAAACCAAAAGCTCTGTGCACAAGCAAAGCAAAACAAAGAATGTTCACCACTTCCAATGGGCAGGTAGGTGTCCAGCAATCCCCACAAAAGCAGAGATCCAGAATGCACTGAGGTGTCTTGGGAAGACAAAGACCACAACTCCCATTGATCCCTCTTTATTTTTCTTATTCCCTGTCGTGGTTTTCAACAGGACAGAGTAAATTTTTTTCACACTCTTCTAATCTGGTTCACCCATGGCGGTGGAATAAGGGAAAGCTTTGTGATGAGTGGCTGAGGTCACTTGGCTTGTTCAGCTGGAAGAGGAGACTGAAGGAAGACTTTTTTGGGGTCTACAGCTTCCTCATGAGGGAAAAAAGAGGGGTGGACACTGATCTCTTCTCTCTTGCGACCAGCAGGAGGACACTAAGGAATGGCATGAAACTGTATCAGGGCAAGTTAGGTTACATATTAGGAAGAGGTTCTTCACCCAGAGGGTTGTTAGTCACTGGAACAGGCTCCCCAGGGAAGTGGACACAGAACCAAGCCTGACAGAGTTCCAGAAGCACTTGGATAATGCCTGCAAGGACCTGCTTCTTCTTCATGTGATCCTCTGCAGGGTCAGGAGCTGGACTTTTGATGGTCCTTGTGGATCCTTTCCAAGTTAGGTTATTCTATGATTCTATGTTTGTGACTCTCCAGAGATCGTAGTGTTGTGCAGTATGAATCAGAATGACAGACAAGCCAGTAAATGAAAACAGGAATAGTATCACAAAGGGTTCCAAACCCTCAACTTTCAGTATAGACTCACTCCCATGTCTTAAATAAAAATTCTGTAGAGCAATATTTCTTTTGTTATTTTGCTTATGATCTTTTTCTTGTTGCAGGTGTGCGAAGCCATTCCTTTGTTCTTATCTTTCTTCTTTCTCTTTGTGGCTCCAAATCTGTGTGACTGCTCTGACACTTGGTTTCACGTAGCCATTGCCATTTTCAAGTGTGATGTTTCCAGCTGGGAGAGCAGCCTTCCTCACTCCACTATGCTGCATCACCCCTTATGCTGGATATAGAAATACTGACTGTCTCTTTCATGGGCAGCTGCATAATGGAGGGAAGGAAAAGTAGAAGCATTGATAAAAAAGTGAATTTATACCTTTATTTGACTTTTTCATTGCTGGAAATCAGTAATGAAGAACAGAATTCAGCAATACATGATTAAGAAGATACCATAAAACTTGTTTGATTTGGACAACTGCTGTGGCTGTCCTTAAGCCTGGTATGGGTGACTGCTCTGCTGATTTCACATGTGAAAATATTTTTTTCAGTAACATAGTTTAGCCCATGATATCCAGTTCTCAGTAAGATAAAAAATGGTTTTGTTTGAATTAAGGTTTGCGGAAGACTAAGGTCCAATAAATACGTGACTGTGTTTGAACTGCTGTTTGAATCTAAATACATGGCCTTGGCAACTTCTTCTATTGGAATTCTCTTAAACAATTGTCCTAGGTTACAGTGTAAGATGTAACCAAAATCCTGTATTCTATTACCATCTTCACAAGCTGTTAAAGCAGGTGGGGCAGTGTTTGTTATCTCCTACTGTGACTCACCCCGATAACTCCCTCGGAAGCTATCTCTGTTTAATGGGCAATCAAGGATCCACTTCATGACTCATAGCCCATTGTGGGATGCTCCACCCAGGGGGAGGAGCCAAGCATTCCCACCTGGATATAATCTGAAATCTGTTTAGAACAGCATGAGTAGATCTTATTTATGGGACTCCTAGAGGACAAGAGTTTCACCAGTGGACCTTCAGGTGAAGACCAAGCCCTTTCCTACAGGATCACTGCTTCAACAGGACCACTTCATCTGGACTGCTCCCACCACCCTGACTAACAGGGTGTCAGGTTGTAGTCTGACTCTGTCAGTGTTCTTGTACTATTGCATTTGTTTTAATTTTCCTATTAAATTATAATTCTGATGTGATCTCCCACTGGTTTGTTTTCAAACTAGCAAAACAATCTTTTTTCCTATAATCCAAGAAATATGGTAGCACAGTAATGTAGAACACAGGTCATCAGTTACATCAATGCTTTCATTTTATAATTGCTACAAAAATATTCAGTGAGAAATTCACTCATATCCAGAGTTTTTGTAAAACTCTTGAGAGAGCCCAACTTGAAATCAATACATAAATAAGAAGTTAAACCTGACTCATTCATAGAAAAAGGATAAAAGTTAATTTTTAAGGTTTCCAAGAGGAATAATAATAAAACATAAAATTCTGCCTGGATGTTTTCCTTAAAACCAGCTGGTTGGTTTCTAGTTATTAAGTGGTTTTTTTTAAGAAAATAAGTTAGACTACCAAGAGAGAACAAATGCAGCTACCATCTTTCAATGCTTAAAAAAAAAGGTTTACATTTTTATGTTTCATTTTTTGATCAAAATGTTTCCTACCAAAACTGGGAAGTAATTTGCTAGTCAAATTATGCAGTTAATCAAAATTGAAAGGGAGAAGAAGAAATAGGAACTGCTATTAGTATTTTCATTTTCCTCTGCCTGTTTTTATTTCATGTGCCCAGATTTCTTTAGGCACTTGTACTTATCTTGTGCCTCAATATAATCTTTCAACGGATTACTGTGCAATGCTAAGCACAACCCCATTTTCACAGTTTCATAAATACATTCAAATACTAAAGGCACTTCTCATTTAAGTGGATTTAATATTCCACTGGAAGCCATAATATACTTCCTATAACATGTAAAAGTGAGAGGCTGCAGTGCTTTTGGAATGGAAGGCACCTATATTGATAGATTAATTTGTCTTGTGAGGATATCCTAAAAAGTCTGACATACTGAAATTTCCTGAAAATGTATTTCTACCTATTAAGTAAAAAACAGGAGGTCCAGTCAGATAGATCTATATAGGACAGATCTATATAGGACAGCTATATCAGATACAGTTCTTTCTTTGCTTGCAGCTATGCTGAGCATTTATATGCAGAAATGAAATTCTACTGAATTTAATAGAGTTATTTTAGATTCAGAGTGGCATAGAGTTGAATTTGGCTTAGAGAAGGCATATGCATTTTGCACCAGTAGCATGGTCTTATAATGGAATGATGATCAAGATGTGAGGCACTGATAATCTTTAATCTTGCAAAAGAATATTCATAAAAGCTCCTCCAGTGGCATCATAATTCATTCATGACTTTGTTCATCTGCAGTTGTGTTGCGACACAGGCAACAGTTCCATACCGGAGAAGGTCAAGGACAAGAACAAGACCAAATATTGGCATATCTATCAGGTATTCATGTTTGAAATAAGTGCTGGGATTAGTCAGTAGAGAGACCCTCACATTCAATTACATGTGAGAATCATTCAGAGATCATTGTTAGCATTATTAGCATCTGGCATTGTTCACTGTCCTTTTAGTTTTGTTTTGTGTGATGTATTACAGCACTACTCTGAAGGGCAATATTAGAAACTCCAAATAAAAATGACTTTTTTTTCCACTTACTTGCCTTCACTGTGAAATAGGGGGAAGAAAATACATAGCTTTTAAGAGATATGGGAATAACATTGCCTACCCTGATGGGGGCTGATTTATCAGGAATCTCTAAAGAACAAATGAACCCATAATATCATTAGTCTCTGGAAAATCCCATTTCACCTTGGTCAGTATTCTTATTGCAAAGTTTCTTATTAATTTTAAAGCTCATGAGAGATGTGTGACTATATATTTGTAGGAAAACACTTTGTATTTGTAGGTACTTTCCAGAATTTCTCTAGATTATTAAGACCTCTTGCATTAGTATCTCCATTGTGCAACTTTTTACTCTGGACCAAAGCTGTGAGTTCATTTGCATTGTTCTACTTGAAAATTCTTCAGAATTTTCTGCAGAAAATTCTTCTGCAATACTGAGCAGAATTAGATGTATTTATTTTTTAGATCCATGTAATTTTCTGCATAGCTAAAAATGATCTGATGTCTATGATGCCAGTATGTCAGTGGTAAATAGACATGCTTAGAGATAAACCTGATGATACTTACACAGGCTTTCTGAATAATATAAGTAAATCTTCAAAGTATGAGTGCCCTCAGTTTAATGATAACAAACATAGAATATCGATAAATAAATTTTAGTTTAAAAACTCAAGCAAGCAAAATCTATTACATGGGAATTATTCTTAAAGAATATCCTCATTCATGTTCAGTGTCATTAGTGAAAGACAAAATCTAGTGTGTTGCTATTTCTGAAGGTAGACACTATTTAGAAACTTCTTTGAAGTGTGATATTTTATTGGATTCCAGCCTACATCAGTTTTGGAAAGGTGTTCTCAAAATGTTCTGTAAGTACCTGAGGATGCACCAATGACTTAAAATAGTGGTAGCAAACACACATCAGAAAGAAATACAGAATTTTTATTGCAAGAGTGATCACAACCTCACAAGAGAAATTCACCTTCCCCTATGACTAGGCTTGCATAGGGTAACTTAGACTTCTGCTGTCAGTGCACTACCTAATTAGATGTATTTTAGAGCCCTTAATTTGAGGAATTACTGACATAACTGATCATAACAGAGCAGATCAGAGAATAACTATAATCAAAACCAGTTAACTTTCACTTGTAAGTTATACACATCCTGATAATAACTTTAATATATCTTAATTCTAATCTTGTATCAAAAATATTTCTACTGTATCTTCTATAAAAGCAGGGACTGGGGGAAGAAAAGAAAAACTGTTAATGGAAACAACTGTTGTTTGCTATTGGGAGATAGCTAATTAGAGTGAGGAACTGTGATTTGAAAGACAAAAACAATGTCTGAATGAAAAATGGAAGTTTTTCATTTTAACATAAGGGAAATTCTTTATCTACTTATAGATATAATTAAGCATCTTTAGACACTAGAATTAAAATTTATTGTTTTGAAATATCTTGAATACTAGAAAGCATTCAAACCTTTTATTGCCAAAAATTAAACTGGTCTATTTTAAGTTTTGTTCTTAAATAAACAAGATTAATTGCCCTGACTCCCCATGTCTCTGCGTGATATTCTGAGTTTCAGGAACAAGAAATCTGAAAGCCCTTACAGCTCCCAAATGTCAGGTCCCTTTCTCCTTGAAATGAATGCTGGCTTAAGACAAAGCTCCTTTGTTCCTAAAACTCTTAACAATCAGCCAAATTTGCAGCATTTGCAGCCAGATTTGCAGATACAAATGCTTTTTTTGACAAATTTTTTTTTTTTTTAATCTGCATTTTCTAGTGGTAGAAAACATGTCAAAGACTACATGGCTGCCTTTAGCAGGTAGTTTGATGCATTATATGTAACTGGTTCATTTGAGAATTCATTCTAAATATGGGAAAAAATAAAGTGGATTTCCCACAGATGCTATTCCATGTTGTTTTTGCACAGTTATGCCCATCTAGCGTATGACACAAGACCAAATCAGTGATTTCATATTCTCAGCTTCTGGTTCTATTCTTGTAGACAAATACATTTTATATATTTTATAGAAACTGACAGGAATAAGGGTATGCAGTTAAAAGTCTAATGGTCAGCATCTAACTTTATCTATGAATAGAAATTCACTATGAAAAACCCAACAAGATTATTACAGTTACATTATAAATATGGAGTCATCTGATTTTCTGATCTCCTTAAATACTTCTTTCCTGCAGTGAATAACATATGTAAATATTTTCCAGTAGACAATGCTAGCTGCTGACACTACAGTGTACATATCATAACCTCGAAGTGATTATGGCTGGATATGTGGTTATCATTTTGCTGTCTCCTCATCTGTCTCATTCCAGTTTTGTATATCTCTCTATACTCCTATCTGATTATACTTTGTTTTGCATGTGTATCTCTTCACTCTCCAAATATCTCAGTCATTTTTTTCTCTCTTCTTGATGCACAGTCTGCATTCTAAATGTCTGAGACTGCAAGTAAAGAGATCTTGATGCTTTCATACAGATTTTCTTTTTTTCCCCTGAATTTATATTTCAATCTTGATAGAAAGCCTAAACGAAAGGAAATGTGAAGTCAAAGAAATTAAGACAATCATGGAATCAAGAATGTTGACATATGATCATTTCAACTGGTAATATAATAATGAGCTTGCAAGCAGAGAAAGACCTAATTATAGTACCAAAAATCCTATTAGAAGAGATAAATATTTTCATAAGAGATTGAAGTACAAAAAGATCTGGAAAATGACAAGAGAAGCAATTTATATTGTAAGGAGTGGGAGCTAGAAAGGCAAGGTAATTCTGACTGCATGTGTCTGAATGCATGAAAGCATTTGTACTCAGCTGGGCAGCAAGAAGTGATGTTGAGAGCTTTGAACTCTATTGCATCTCTCAGTTTGTTAGAATTCCTATGGTATATTGTATCTTTCACTTGTTTGCCTGAGTATCTTGTCTAAAAGTTGCCCATACTGTCTCTTCTGAGAAAAGTTATGCACAGAGCACACAGCAGACTATGCTACCTCAGTCTTAGGTCTTTTTGCATTTATCCAAGTTTTCTGTAAGTCCTGAAGCACAGGAGTTAAAATGCATTCTTAAGGTGGTAGGAAAAATCTCATCCTGTGCAATTTCTATACACTGAGTTTGGAAATTTCTTGACCTCAAAAACTGTGGCAATAAGTTTCAAAGCCAGACCATACAGTGTGTGCAAACAAGTTTGTTTATGTACAAATTTTCAAATATTTTTCAATGTTCAATTTTTCCCTTTTGAAAAAGGAGAAGTAATTGATGATGTCTGGATATCCTTGATGTTCATGTTCTTTTCCCTAGATAATGCTGACTCCCTGTTTTCTGAACAAATGTGTTAGTAGATGTTGCTTTCCTGTAGAATCTTTTTTTTTGAGCAATTATACAATTTTTCTTCTTGCATCCCTTTTCATTAGTCAAATGACGTAAATTCCCTTGTGTTTCTAAAGGTGCTGCTGGTTCTTCAGGGCCTACTGCTTCTGAGTAAATAAAATATTTTGCCACATCTTAGTCTGACTTCAATGTCATCACACACTGAAACGTTTATGGAAACTTAAGTTACCCAAGGGTTTTCATTATCCCATAATAAAAAACTGAAACAAGATCTACAGATAGAGTTAAAATCTACTATAAATCGAATGGGAAACACAATCATACTTTGTGACAGACAAGCCAGATCTGAAAAAGCTGTATGGAGCCAATAAGGTTTTTTACTCTACTCTACTCTACTGAAATATGAAACTGAACATCGTCTTTTATCTGATTTTCCCCCTGCTTACATTGGTAAGTGTAATAAAGTACAATACTTTTTTTCTGAAAATCTTGACTTGGTACTGCCCCAGAAAGACAGCATAACATACACTTCTACCTTTTCCATTGTCTCTCCTAGGATTTATGTTAAGTTTATGTTCAAGTTATTTACTCATGATGGCTGCTTAATCTCTTTATTACTTTTTGGGCACTTTAAAAGAATCTTTTGGAAACATAAATACATCTCCATCTACCTCATTTCTCTTTATCTACCATTTTTCTCTTAATTCATGATAAAGGCCTACATCTTTTCACTAGTCCTTGCCTACATTTCCTTCTACAAACACATTATTCTATAGAACATCAGGACCCATGTCACTAATTGCTGTTTAACTCAGATGATCAAGAACTTAAGAGGAAAAAAAAAAAGATGAGTTTTGTCACAGACTAAATATTTATTTAAATTTATATCTGAAAGTATCGCATACTTTAAATTGCTACATCTAACTCCACTGTAAGGCTCAGAAATTTATAAATTAACATTCTTTCTAAAAGTCTTGTAAGTTTTTGAGAATTAAATTTATGGTTCGTGAACTCTCTTTTCTAATTAATTTACTTATTTTGGCAACCTCTATGAAGTCTAGGCTTGCTGTCTCTCAGATCAATATATTCATCCCCTTTGTCTCCAGGGCCCTAAATGTTTTGATGGCTTATCTGAAATCAGTTCACTGCTTTTCCTTTAACCTTAGAACTATTCTCTGTAAATATTTCAGCAGCAATGCCTTAAAAGAATGTAGACAAAAATTGAAAACACGTTTCTTCAGTATTCAAAATCACTGCTTTCTTTGGGAATTTTAAATTACGTTAGAAGTAACAAATTTTACTTTTTGGAATTTTCAGTAAACCATGGGAGCAATTAAAAAACAAAACAAAACAAAAACTTTAAAAACTTAAATATTGTAGTGCTTATCTAACTTTTTGTATATGTTCTCAGTCATTTTTATCTGGACTCTTAAGAAAATACCCAGGATTAAGTACATTGAAACAAAAGTACTTTGGTGTGATAGCACATGACTCTATCTCCAATACATGTACCCTGTAAGGAGTTTTAATGATACTATATTTTATTTAACAAAGAAAAGATATATAGTATAGCTGACATCACATGAATGTTAATTCTGAGATTATAAGGAACTCTGTCCTACTAAAGATATGTCACACTCAATTTTGTACAGGTGATAGTTCTCAAAGTTATGTAGTTGATACTGTGCTCATTGCCAATTATTTACACCAGATTGCTCTATGTTAATTCTAGGTCAGATGATGCTATGGTAAATAACTCCCATGTATGCCTTCCAGTGACATTCAGGTTCTAAACCAATGGGTTGTGAGGAAAGTTTTCTACAGTCTCTCTTTGTATAGTTCTATTAACTATGATTTTCTGGTTCTTTTAGGGCTGTCCACTCTATTGTTTTTAAATGTTAGGTCTTACCCATTTTTCACAAAGTTATTGGCTCTATTTCATTCTATTCCTATGATCAGATTTGATGTTCAAATCAGTTGTGAGGGATAATAATAATGATTTAAAGATACAGTGATTCCAGCTGCTGAATTTGTAGTTTAAAATATGGTCCAGAAGCATGGGCAGAAGGATAAACTGTATAATCCCAAAGCTGTAGCTGAATGGACTGTCCTTGTACACACTGAGAAGGAAAATGCAAGGGCTGCCTGTCAGTCAGAACAATGCTAGTTATTGAGGACTAGATTTGCCTCTTAGGATATGCCTTCAAGATGCTATTACTGCAAGTTTTAGGCCAGATCTCCTTACTATTAATGTGCAAGGATGTTATGCAGATTTTTATTTGTTTTGAACCTTTCATTGAGTATCTCTAGCAAAGCTTTGGTTGTAAGGGGGCCTTAGGGTTGCTCTCTGAGAGAAGTAGATAGGGATGCCCCATGTGGGAGACAACCATTTCCAGACAACTCCAACAGACCCACCACAGGGCACAGTTAAGCCTCTTGGAAAAGGTGGTGGCACAAATGGGAAAAGATATTTAAGAAAGGGCAAAACCACTGCACAGCTGCGAGAGGGAGAAGTGTGTAAAATGTGAGAGAAATAATGCTGTAGGCACCAAGGTAAGAGAAGAAGGAGAAACAGGAGGTGTTTCTTGCACTGGAGCAGAAATTCCTCTGCAGCCACTGGAGAAAATCATGGAGAAGCTCTTGTACCCCTACAGCACATGCATGACCACTGTGGAGAAGACACCTGCACAGCAGCCTTGGAGGACTCCACACTGGAGCAGGTGGAAATGCCCTGAATGAATTTGCAGCCCCTGAAGCGTAGATGCTGCAGCAGGCTCCTGGTAGAAGCAGTGGCCTGAGCAGAGGAACACATGCAGGAGCTGCTTGCTGGCAGGAAATTCAACCAGTGGGACACCAACACTGGAGTGGGCTGTTCCTGAAGGACTATATTCCACTGAGAGGATCTGTGCTGGGGCAGCATGTGGAAGGTAGAAATGTTGGGAATGACAAAGTGAAGTGGAGCCTTGGAAGAAGAGGTGGGCAGAGAGGTCATTTAGTTTAGTAGTTCAATACTATTCCATTTTTTTTCCCTTTCAATAAATTAAATTCAATTTTCCCAAGTCAAGTTTTTTTTCCAGTGATGGTGAGCTATCTCCCTATTGTTATGTCTGTCCACTAACTCTTCTATCTTATTTTCTTCCCCTGCTCTGCTGAAGAGGGACAGTGAGAAGGCAGCTGGATAAGTATCAGCCAGCCAGCCAAGATCATCTCACCATAAACCTGTAGTAGTATATCAGACTGGAAATGTAATTTAGAGCTCAGACTTGAGTTTTATTCAAATTTTACAGCAAGGGTAGATATTTTCATTGGTGGGCTCATAGTTCTCCAGTGTCTTTCCATTTTTCCCAACACTAAAATAAGGAATAATTTCATCTTACAAATGGTGCAAAAGGATAAGAAAGCATAGTATGTTTTCTTGAATCAAAATTCATTGTATGTGGCAGTAATCAAAAACAAAAAAAAAGGGATGATAAAATCTTCAAGGACACAGAATGCATTTTTCTGTCAAGTTCAGTGAAGTTCACCTGGCCCAGATTCATACAGCCATTTACCTTCAGATTTCAGATATCTGAGTAGCTTTTTGGTGAGGAAATATCATTACTTTTTATATTTACATTTTCTCAAATGTATTCATCAAGAAGAATAAGCATTGGAGCATCTTTCTTTTTCCCTTAAAAGTATTTTATATTAAGTCTCAAAAGGCAAAAGGAGTATTTAAAATTACCTGCTTCATCAGAATATGACTTTCAGCAAGAAGCTGTCAACAAGCTAGTGAGATAATCAGAATTATTAACTGGACCCCAGAGAACTCAACTGTAGGCAGTTTTGTGAGATTTGAGAGTTACAGTACACAAATCAGACAGTGAAACCTTTAACTTTGCTAATGATAACCATCACTCTAGACTTCTAATCTTCGGGATAGTAGTTCAGTTGATTCATCTTTGTTCTGTGACAAAGGCATAGATTCCAGTGATTCATTACTTTTACATTCCCATTAGCAGAATATTCACTCACTCTAGGGACTCTGTAACAGAAATCTACAGTGAGAAGAAAACACTTTGGGATGTGCCAGGTCTTTTCTGTAAACAATTTAATTATTTTGACTTCAGATAACACTAAAATTAAGGAACTCTTCCATGCCTGTTATTCTCAGCTAAGGTCTGAGACAACAAATAAAAACCATAACACAAAGTACAAAGGCTAAGGAGTCACACAGTAATGTAGACTATGCATGTCATACATGGCATTCTGAGGTCATGATTTAAAAAGCAGGAAATTGTTGTCTCACAAGCACACAACAGTGATTATCCACTCATCAATAGTGTTCCTCAGTGTTAGTCATAATTATGCTTTCTCAAAAGATTGTTTTCCAGGCAGGACTATGGACTTTGTAGACACTATTTTTCATTTCCTTTTTCATCATGATAAATTGGAAGGATCTGGGCTGACCAAATTTGGTACCTGCATTTCATAGTTCTGCACTGTCCCTATTAGTCTGCTTGATAATAATGGTGCACTTTTAGAGGGAATGGTGTTTCTGACTCGGTGAAATCATCCAACCATATAGAACTATCTATATAGCCAATAGAGAAAGTAGACACTTTGTGACGTGCCTGTATTCTGAAACTCTATACTTACTGCCTGTAAGAAAGATGAGGTTTGTTAGCTCTGGTTACTTGATTAATCCTGTTCAGTTCAAAGATCTAGTTTAGACCAGATGCTAGTAAGACTTTTGCTCTTACTAACTTAGGAACCCTAATTAAACAGTTAAACTTAGGCAAAATGAATCCTCACTTTTAGGACACAGGTACATGCACACACAGAGACACATGGCTCTTTTACCATAAAGAGCTATACTAACCCTCCAAGAATAATGAATTTTTAATATTAGCATAGTTACAAAACATTCTTCCTGTCTAGACTCCAGACACACCAATAAACAGAAGCAATCCCTTATGCACCCAAACATTCTGATAGGAAAAGGACATTTTTTCAGTCTACATGAATTCCATCAAACAGCTACTCAAATTATGAGATATAGGGACTCAAAATGATAGCAGTCAATGGAAAATCTCTCTGTGAATGGCAGCAATAATAATTCAGAAAATATTGTTATCAAGCCTCACATTACTGCTTTTTCTGCCAGCAGTTGAAGTACTACTTGTTAAAGAAAGAGTTCATAGCAGTAGTAATGCCTAGGTATATTTCAGCAAGTCCTATTTTAGTTTGAGCTCCCTTGAGTATATTATATGCTGCAATAATGTTGCTCCTCTCCCCCCTTCCTCCATCAAATCTCATATTAGTAAAATGTACTTTTTTTTACTTTCAAAAGAGTTAGACAGTAAAGTTGCAATTTTTCCTAGTATCAATACTCCAAATTTTACAGGGGGAAGAAAGAGAGAGTCCTTTCAGTAAAACTCAAAATTTATCACAAACACATCACAGCTTTGTGGGTTTGTTGCATTCCAAATAATGAGGAGCAGTAGATTCACCCTAAAGTAAAAAATAGGAAAAGCCACATATTTTTTTTATTTTATGAAATTATTTATCGACACACTACTTCCTACTTAGAAGCATTATCAAAGTTGTTATAAATAAAAAAACACAGTCTGCAGTAAGTGACTGTTTTTTTCACAGGTTTTGAGGACAGATGATTCAGTTCTGGATCGGAGATGTTAATTTTAACTGCCTAGTAATGTGTAGAGTTGCTGTGGCATTCTAGGAGTCTCTCCTCTAGTGTTGATCTGTCATTGCCTGAGTTGTTTTCTCCATAATCATTTATTATGATGTTGTGGAAAGTGGTGTATATGTATCATTTAATTGCATGTCCCATTATCTAAAAAAGAATCAGCATAAATAAATTCTAATCCATTAGCTTTAATAAAGCTGCCAGCTTCCAGCCTGTACCATGAAGATACTTACCTTTGACATTCAATAACTATTGAATTTGACAATATTTTGCACAAAATTTTAAGGTTATAAACAGACCTGCAAAAGAAGAAAAATATTTAAATAACTAAACAATTAAATACTTAATTGAATAATTATTTGATCCAAACCTGTTACAGCTAAGACAATCTCCTTGCTGAAGAGGAATTTCCCAGATTAGGAAATTCACATCTATTAATCTCTGAAGGGTGAAAATACTGTGCCAACATTTTTTTCCTTATAAATCAAGAATATTTAATCTGAATAAACTCTGCTGAGCTTCTTAGCATCTTTAACTGCAAAAGTCATAAAACTGCAGAAAAATATTAGACACTAAGCCATCCCTCCAATTAAAATATTGATAGTAACAATTACAAAAGTTTGGGAAATAATTATATGATATTTATGCTTAATATTTTCAACTGTTTAGTTAAGTTTCCTGTATATATGCATCTCCTCAAATATTCTGAAACCGACTTAAAAGTAAATTATGTGTACATTTTCCATTTCATATTTCTTTAATACACAAGGTTTAAATACAGAAAAGTGGATATTATTGGGCAATTAGTTCTCTGATAAGTAATTTTAATGATTTAGGTGGTTCGTTGTATAGAACCACACTAGAAAATTACTGAGGTTTTCAAATCAAAGTAAAAGAAAAACATGTTCATTTTTATCTGACAGTTTTGAAGTTGTATTTCATAAGCTATATTTTGTTAAGATATATTTTTTCTGGACTGTACTGAAGTTTGGATTCTAATACATGCCTCATTTGTTTTAAGAAAATAAAGTTTTCTTGTACTTGGGTACATGTATTCAAGTCAGAGTCTGCAAACATAGTAATCTAATCTTAGTTCCAGGAAGTTTCTTACAAGGTATATCAAAAGCTGCGAAAATTCTTTAACTCTGCAACATATAAGTTCCTTATTAATTGCAGAATCTCAGGCCTCCTACCATTTATTCAGAAGTTACCATATAAGTGGGTAGGCTAGAGCACATATTACTGTTCTTAAGAACATTTACTTTCAGATGGCAACAGAATATTAACATAATTTTTCATACCAGATGTTACCTCAAAATTTGAAACAGTGAACACAAGTTACTAGAAAAATTTTCTCATGTCTTTTAGTTACAGTCACTTTTAGAAAAGAAATTATTCATCCCAAGGCAGTGTTTGATCAAACACATGAACATATAGAAATGAAGGTAAACTCAGTTTAATTCTGTGGTCTGAAATCTGTGTTATATACTGAATGCATATAGTAAAAGCAATGTCATGTATGTTTGACCCAGTTTTATCCACCATTTTTTTTTAACAAACTGAAGCACAGGCTTTTGCAATGATCTGGCAAAGAAGTAGAAAAAGAGAGGGAAATAAAAAGGTCCTGAAATTTTAGTAATGTTTTGCTTACTTGTAATGCATCTGATCAGTATGGAAGGGTTTTCTATCATTAGTTAGAATTTTGAAATTACTGGAATTTGACTAGGTTCACTTTTCTTCTTATAGCTCACTTAGTCTTGAACTGTATTATGTAAAATATTGCTATATCTCAAATTATAAGTACTTGAGATTATAACGGTATTCTGCTTACCCAACCTCATCCTGAAGAGTCAAGAGCCATGCTTCAAGTTTTACATAGCAGTAGACAAAAGGAGAAAAAAAATTATTTCTAATACATAAGCTAATAGTTTGGTATAAAGGTTGAGCACTTGTAATGAATTTATTGAGTAGATTTAAAGTTTTTCTAGGTGAAATATTCAAACAAATGCTCAGAAAAAAATAATATGTAAACAGAGGCTACTGTATCTAATTCCCATAGAAAAATATTTGGTGGTTATATTCTTGCATATACTGTAGGTCTTGTGTGACTTGAGATGTCTTTTTTATTCTTAATTTAAACTTTTGGGCAGCATGCTCTACATCATCTTGAAAATACATTAAAAATGTACAAAAGTGTGCTTGATTTACTTTTCTGTTGTTACAATAATCTTTATGGGTAGCAAAAAATATGATTTTTTTTTTTTTGCACTTGTACTTTCAGCTCTTCTTCCCACAAGTCACTGGGGCATATGATTTTTCTGTCATCTGGACCAGAGTAAACAACCAGGGAAAGAATGAATGTTCTTGCGTGCCCTCTCTATTTGTGTACTACTAGATCCTGAAAAACTTGGTTAATTCACTGGGTCTGTAGCTTTCAGACCTGGCTCTTGCAAAGTTAATCAGTGACTGTAATATTAACTCTGCTATGAGGACCCTTGTGAAAGCAAAACAGGGTGGGGCATGCATTTCACTCTTTTATCAAAAGCACTATTGATGAAAAGGTCCCAAACACTGCAGTGTATTTGGAGTTTGGCCAGCTACACTCCTAGGCATGTTTATATGGCAAGTGAAAGGCTAAATATTATTGCACCAGGGCCAAAGCAGTTTCCTCTCCTTGGCGGCTGCTGACTAAAAGTCATCTTCCTGAGACTGGTAGGGTGGCTGGGTCCTGCTGTGTTATGACATTTCTGGGTACTGTCCTTTTGCAGCTAATATCATTAAGTATTTCCTTCATGCGCTGAGCATGTTGATGAAATAAATCCAGCTGAGAAGAAGCACCTGGTATTATAATTTTCCATGCCTCTACTGAAAATGTAAATCAAATTTAACCTCAGCAGTTTACTGTTTCTCTTAACAAAAAATGGATGCAAGCCAATAAGAGAAACATCAAGTCAATGTATTTTAATAACACGCTTTTTAATGTTGTGATATTGTGACAGAGGGGAATTCTAAAGATTCATGTGTACCAGTCTGAAACATTATTATTAAATTATATTCAGTGCATTTTCAAATATGTATGGAGTACATATATTTCGTTATTTCTACAGAGTATCTAGCTGCAAAAATACATTAAGAGGATTAAATATTTAGAAAGGTGCCTAGCTTTACAGAGTCAGCTAAATTTATGTTGCAGCATACTGTGCTGTTCATGTAGGCTCTGTCTGCATTATTTAGAAATTTTCTATGTCATAATCTTGACTACAATTTCACTTTGACTTCAATTTTCCATGCAATAGTTATCTAAATTCTGACTTCAGGCAACAGGTATCAGAGCTCCATGTAAAAGTCATCTGAAGCAAAGGAAGGTTATTGTTATACCAAGAAGTCAAGGACAGAGGAATACTTTGCTATTGTGTCAGACCTCTGACAGAGTGGCTTGTCAGCTAAACAGCATTTTTCCTGACTTCCAACTGTTTTCATTTGTAAACAGAACAACAAAACATTTGTAATGGAAAATGAGCACTCTCACATCAAAGTGGAGGTAACAGATCCAAATTTGGAGACAGATAGTCTCCAAATTTATCTTGGTATAATTTCAGTGCAAACATGAGATCCAGACAACTTCTATGTGTGGCATCAATCGATTTTTTCTCTATTATGACTTGCTGCATTATTTGTGTGGGACTGAGGAGGATCTAGGTCACTTTCTTAGTATCAAGCAGTTGAATACTTCAGACATTTTAAATAGGACCTGTGACATTTCTGGAAATAAACCAAACACCAAGTTTCATTCTGTAAATCTGAGATCCTAAAGTCCTCCTCTGCTTCTTAAGAAGTGGTGGTATACAAAACTTTTTATTGTCTTGGACTAAGAAGTTGTGTCTTTTTTCTTGTCAGAAATAGAACTTGTAAGCAGCAGAGCACAGTGAGTGACAAACTGGCAAAAGTTCATTGTCTGTTTTAGGGAATCCTGAGCTGTGAATGGTGCCACTGAGGAACAGCACATTGTTTTCTGTTGCATCAGAAACTGATAGTCTCCACAGCAGCGGAAGTACATGTCTAAGTAGCAGCATTCAGAGCTGCTGGATCTTAATTGTGAGATGTGTCAGAGCCAGCTAATTCATGAAACCTTTAAATTCTTTGAGTAGCTTGGTATTTGTATTGGCAATAGATTTCATATTGCTTCTACAATATGTCTTATATCTGAAAAGAATAAAATAGAATCCCTGAGGTTGAAAAAGACCACTGAAATCGAGTCTGACCATTAACCTAAACCATGTCAGTAAGTGCCACATTTACATGTCGTTTCAACACCTGCAGGGATGATAACTAAACCAATGCCTTAGGAAGCCTATTTAAATGCTTGACAACTCTTTCAGTGAAGAAATTCTTCCTCAGATCCTATCTAAATCTCCCCTAGAACAGCTTGGGGCCATTTCCTCTTGTCCTATTACTTGTTACTTGGGAGGAGACACCACTTTGATATAAGCACTCAGCTCAAGCAGCTCTCAGGATTTACCAGATCAGACTCTTGTTTGTCTGAAAGATTCCCTATGCATCTGTCTTTATATCCTTATCTGGACTCTTGAAGTCTGACCCTTATTATGGAGGAGACTGACACATTGCAAACATGAAGCAGGCATCCCTCAACAGGCCTGCCTGCAGGGGTGACACATTCTGTCTGGAAGTTTGGAAAGTCATCTGGGAAGTAGCAGGGTGCATCTGAATAATTTCTGACTGCCACTGGAAATGAACCTTAATTCCCAGATTTTAGGAAGACTGCTTTCATTCCAAAAGCTCTTACTTTTTAAAAATAAGGTACCTAAGGCTGCTTCTATGGTTTTAAAAAGAGTGAGCCTTGCTCAGTTAGGTGCTTAGCCACCTTAGCTTTCAAATGATCCAAGAGCTTAGAGGTTCAAGTCCTGAGTCACTCATCAAAGCTGGTGGGAAATTCTGGAGTTCTCAGTTACCGCTATATTATATACCTGCTCTGAGTGGCTTTCTGTCATCGCACACAGATTTTGAGGATTATCTTTCTAAGGAACTTAACTTCTCTATCGAATTGGTGGTGAATGAATGTGCCTGTTTGTGGTGCTGTGAATTATCCTGCTGGGCTGTGTCTAATTCTGACACACTGTGAAACCACTTAAACTTCATCAGCTCATGATGAACCAAAATGAAAGCAAAATCCATTCAGGTCAACAATGTCACATTGTTATATATCAGTACCATATCAAAACTGAAATATAAATTTGCAGTATAAGGTATGCTCTAGATATGCAGAAGGAAGTACAAGCAAAAATCTCTGGGACGGTAAAGGATTTCCTCCCTTGAAATACAATTCCAGTGGAAACCTCTGTGGTCAAAGTCCTTGAAAGATTGGAATGTCGCATGCAGGGAAAAAACACTTACACAAGGGAACATTGCATTTTAGTGAAGGAAAAAACACAAGTTGAAAGGTACAGAACTGCAAAACACTAAAAATCAAAGTTGTTAGGTCAAAAAAGATGTCAAGTTGATATAACACAAAAAAATCCTGAAATGAAGTAAAGTGACATTTAATTCAATGAGAATATGGTGAAATAACTTTCACCATGTTTGCATGATAAAAGAAGGTTCAGTGACGGTGCTTTTTTTTTCTTTTTTCTTTTTTTTTTTAATCAGGGGTTGTTGTACTTTAATTCAAAGGGTTGATTTTTCACACTCCTTTTGACAACAGAGTCAGGCTAACTTGCTAACTCCTAGGTTAGCAATGCCAGCTCTTAAGTTTCCATCCTAGTGGGCAGGTGCTGTGTTTGAGATCATTATTAAGAGATCATGTATCAACATTTCAAGCATCTCAGGAAGTGGAAACTAAAACTTTTAAAGTTATCTTTACTCCATTTTTCCTTCTAACATGCAAGCTCTCCTGAGTGGTTTTCATTTGCTCTTTTTTCAGGTCATTTAGTTTCTTATTTTAGCTATTATTCATTAAATATTAAATTTAAAGGATTTGATCAGGGCGCTCAGAGCTGGCAATGAGTCAGATCTAAACATTATATCTTACTGATTTGCTCTGTCATTGTAATTTCTCTAACTGCTAAATGAATTATAGGAGATCACTGTAGTGCAGAATAGACCTTCTCCAACTTACTCATGAAAAAGTGACATAAATCAGTGGAAAAGATATGGGAACAACAAGTTTTTTATCTCCATTCTAAATCAGAAGCATAAAATGCACTTAAATTCAAATAATGTATGCAGGAAAAAGCTATTTTTGACAGAGTTCAGAATCTCTAAAACAAAAAATACTGTGTTTTAGATTGTTTCTCTTTTCGTATTTTTCCCACCATTTATAGATACAAGAAGAAGCTATGAAAATCTGTATCAAATGTGAAGAAAGCATTCTAAAACCATGTCTTTAAGATGGTGAACTTCCCCTTTTAGTGTCCAAACTGCTGCTGGATACTCTATCTGAGAAACTCTCAGTTTTCTTGTATCAGATTTTACTATATCTATATATAAGGTATTTTACTATACCTTGACTATAAGAAAAAATTTGCTGTCTTACCAACTGACAGGAAGCAACTTGAAGGTGACTTCTTGTCTCCAGCTTTCACAACGCAGGGGAGGTAAACGAGTTGCAATACCTATTTTCTGTGCAGCTTTAGGAAATAGTAAGGGGTCCTCTTGCAACCAGGATTTCTGGTAGACTGGACTGACTAGGGATGATGAACTGGGACAAAAGATTTTTGCTGCCCCAACACGTCAGAGAGAGAAGGAGGTTTGGAGGTGGACTAGACAGTGACTTAGGAACATAGACTTTTAGAAGTCAGGTAACTTAAACTAAACAATAAAAAAATAAACCAATTGTGCCTCTCCTAAGAGTCAGTACCATAAGATACTCACTGAAAAATGTCCTGCAATGAACCACAGCTATATGAGCTATAAACTTTTTTGCCACTTGTATATATTTTCTAAATTATTTATGTTTACTTCTTCTCTCCATATCCTTTCTCTGTATGTCCCAGCTTGAATTATTAAGTCTTCCTTGTCTCAGAGTTAAATTCACAACTGACATAATTGAAACTGATTTTACTGGCCTTATCCAAGAGAAAATGATCAAAACTCAATGCCTGTATTTAAATGAAAAACATTAACATATTTTAAAAATTCCATACATACAAAGAAGCATGTTACATGAGATCTGCCTGTCTGCACAGTGCAAGAAGCATTAGAAAGCATTAGAATGCTTTCTTGTCTCCAGGTTTTCCACAGTGATGAGTATGACAGTACTTTTTCTCTCTCGCTGTCATCCAGCTAGGCTAAAATGGTCACAGATGTTCATGTTAATGGCATAGCTAAAAAATCATATGCATACTCTAGTGCTGCTTTCCAAAGATAGATTCCTTAGCACTTTTTCATTTGACTTTACTCTTTCTATTGACTGATCTGAATTTTAGAAAGAAAGCAAAGTTGTGCATTTTAAACAGAAATAATTTTAGTAGTGTTGGTCTAAGACAGGCCCTTGAGGCTATTTCTATTGAAATACAAAGCTGGTAAAACCATTAGATTCTAGATTAACTCACTTGGTCAGAATATGGTGCTGATAACACCAAAGTTGTGGGTTTGATTCCTGTACTGCCTGTTGACTTAGGAGTTGGACTGGGTCATCATTGTGGGTTCTTTTCAACTCAGAATATTCTGTGAATCTGATACATTCGCCCTAATTGCAGGGCAGTGAAATATAACTCTGGTTCAGTCTTAGGGTATTTAAAACCCTTATCTTAGGAGTCGTTCAATAGGTTCATGGTTCAGCAGATATTTCAGAAACAGAGCGTCCGTCAATTAAATTTCCTGCAGCAAGCTGCAACAAATCAGTTCCTGCTCTAACTAGATATTCCACCACAGTTTTAATGAATAATAAATGCTGAGACTGTTTTTTATTAATAAAGCAAGAGAGGTGTACCTCTGATTATTGGTTCAAACTTATAAGCATATGGTGCTATCAGATTGTACAGGAAATATGTTCAACTGCCTAATATTATTATAATTACTGTTATTCATCACCTATCAAATGAAAAATACTCTCTCTGGCTTTGTCTGCAAAAGTATCTGCTGTTGATACATCTCTACTGTGCCATTAAGCAAAAACTCACAGGAAAGACCCTCAGTGATAATGTATGGAATGAAATAAAAAGGCTTTCAGGTACCCCAGTATGAAACAAAACATGGAAAGCATTTTAACAGCTTGAGAGCTAAACAAATTGGTCCTTATTGCATTTCCTTGTGCAAATTACTTCTAAGTTGTCTGTGCCTCTCAGTTCCTCCAGAGAAATAATACCTCTTAAAGTCAGTAGACTAACAAACCCTGGGACTAACAGAGCTGGAGTTTTTTCAGACTTCTATCTTGTTTGATTGCCTTTTTAAGTGAATTAAACTAAAACTTTTTTAATATCTGCCATGCAACTATTACCTGCTCCAACACAACAAAATGATAGTGAATTGTGAGCAGCATGTATTAGCAGACTAGCATTGAAAGCTGTTCCTTCTCTTTCCTGTTAAACAATCTTTATCTTAATCCACGAGTTTTACCTTCTTTTTTGATCTCTTCCTCATCCTACTGGAGTGGAGCAAGCTGTGTGCCTGCCCAGTTAAACCAAAACAGTTCTTCATCTTTTCTCACAGCTGAGTTTACTGTCATGATTATTTGCTGAAGGAGTCCATTTTAAGCTGATACTGCAAGATATGAAAGGCAGACAATTTGTCTCTAATCATTGCTATTAATACCACAAATCTCTAGTTCTTAGAGACAAACATAGAAGTAGAAAACACCCTGTTTCTGTGCATCCTTTCAAAATTTTTGTTTTTAAAAAACCCAAACTTTAGAACAAACTGCTTGAAGAATAATTTCCACAAATAATTCTAGGGAATATTTCTAGTATAATAAGCATGTTTGATGCGATAAGGATTGTGAAGGGAGATTTATTTTTACATAGAAATGTAACAAAAATTATTTATTAACTATGAAATATGATTATTTGATTCTTGGCTTTCCATACTAACTTGTGGTAATTTTCTGCAAGCAACAGTAAGCAGTATCTCATGTCAGAAGACACAATGGCTGAATTACTGATTTAGAAAATTTAAGCTCTATGTACAAGAGGGCATACTAAAGATAAGAACCAACATTGCTATGTGCACCTTTGACTGTAAAGAGAAAGTAAATATCTACTTCATGTTTTAGGATGTTAAACAAAGATTTTGGCTTCTCTTAGCCTAGTTCGTCAAAAGGGAAAATGCAAAAAAGGAGACATCAAGTGAAGTAGAGTCCTTTGCTACCACTAAGCATTTGTTTTCTTAAAAGCAATTTCTAGTTTCTGCCTGATCAAAACCATGTGAGCCATAGTCAAAGAGATCAATCATGAATCATCCCTTTAAAGTTGTGGATTACTAAGCTTCAAAACAGAGCATAACAAAGCAACATAAAACATATAGGCAGCCAAGCTGGCATTATGAGGAACCAGTTAAATTCTATAGAATTTATTAGATCAGGCACAATCCTCAAGCAAAGGATCGAAGCTAAAGCAAAATAGCTATGTTACCATGGCCTTGATAGCAAGCTAATAAACCCTGTCATACTTGATTTGGCACCAGAGAAAAACAGCTCAGATATCTTGGCACAATCAGTTCTGGGAAGACTCATTTCTTCAGACAGACCATCGCATGGTCACTGCAGTTTTCATCTATCCAGTTTCGCGATACTCTGTCAGATCTCATAACTTCTTCAAGAACCAGATACATTGGGGAGTGGATTGTAAACTTCTCAGCCTGGCTCCATTGGCACTAGATCAGATCCATCCCCCTGGAATACATCAGGCCCATATGGTTTGGGATGATGGGGACCAAATGGTACATATGCAAGCATCAATTTTCTTATAAGCAAAATCTTTACCAGTAAAGGCAAAATTCAAAGGCTTGAAAGCCATCTTTTAGTCACCTTTTCTTGCAAAAAAACATAGTATTGAATTACTGTACTGTGATCCTTAATAGAGAATCTGGAAATAAATATGGGTATCAAAACATCAAACATCAAAGTTGAAGGGAGCAAAACTTTTAATACATGGTCCTACCAAGACTGGTAGGACAGATGCCAGTCAGGCTACATCCCCTGTGTTTATTTGGGGCATAGAGAAGCCTCTTTGCAACAACTCTGCTTGTGAGCTCCAGTTAAAATAAATACAGACAGGCCACCTGATGGTGGAAAGACATTGCTGGAGCAGGGAAGACGTGTGAGGAGGAAGGAGTAGCAGAGAGCTGTTATAAGCTTCCTGTCATTCCCCATTCTTTCTCCCCGGTACTGTCAGGGGCTAGAAGGGAAAGTGATAGAGAAAATGAAAGTTTTATCAGTTGAGACTGATTAAAAGGGGTATGGGTGGGTATAAGGTGTTTTCATTTTTTCTGTGTCTGTTATGCCTGTGACAGTAATTGGCAAATTAATTCCTTGCTTTTATCTCAAACCATGAGATTTTTCATCTTATTTTCTTCCTCTGTCCTGTTGAGGAGGGGGAGTCAGGGAGCAGCTGGGTTGACGTCAGGCAGCTGGCCAAGGTCAACCCACCTCAAGTATATTCATTACTATTTTAATAATCTCAAGAAAATAATGTAAATGTGTCAGAGTGGGGTATGGCACAAAAGACAGAGGGGAATGCTTAAGACAGAGAGGAATAGAGTACTACTGAGGTAAAAGAATGTATACCTTCACATTGACCATTAATTTATTTTGGAAATTATACAGTATATATCACTGTCAGAAGAGATGTGTCAGAATCTTTCCACAAGGAAATATGCATACAAAAGAAAGAAAGGGATTAAGTTCATGCTGGATCATCATCACTCTGTGATGATTCAGACATTTCTGTGCTTCTTCTCCTCTTCATTGCTTAGTAAATTTGCCTTTCTGAATACAACTTCCTTACTGCAACACCACTTAATGCAACACCACCTTGATTTCTATGTACTGGCTGATTTTATGCTAAGGTAATAGATTGTCAATTCTCAACTGAAACACTACTTGGTGAGATTCTGATATACTTTAAGTAATAATAAAAGCAATTCAGGGAACTACACAGTCGATTGCAGAGCTAACTTAGGCAGTTTAAATTTCCTTGGATGCAAATCATTGTTTCAGGCAGTTAGCCAGCACCATGATGGGCCGTATTTTCTGCTGGGATATTTTCTTTATTTCTTTATAGCATATTTCATAGATAACATAGTAATGTGCATAAAGTTTAATTTCATAAAATAGTGAAACACTTTTCTTAACAATTTTAACAACTCCTGTATATTATTTTTTCATTCCCTCTTAAAGTATCACTACATTTTATCAGTTGTGCATGCATGATAAAAAAATTGTTATTAGTTTTGGTTTTCACACCCTCAGCTACAGAAATTTCCAGTTTTTCACAGTATTTTCCTTCTTTCCTTCTAATGGAAAAAAAAAATATAATTTCCAGAATTCTTGGAACCCTTTTTCCTCTTCTGTCTTTCTCCTTTGCTGTTTGATGTGTTCTGTTATTTGGAAAAAAACCCAAACTTACTGTTGCATTGTGGACTGTACCTAAAAAATCACCATTCCCTTTTAAATGTGTTCCCCTGAGATGCTGTTTACATGTCTCAGTTCCTTACAGTGTTTCAAATACAGCTTTAGAGTCAGAAGTTGCTTAGAGCTACAGGGTTTTGATAATATAAATTTTAATTATGACTCAGAAAATCACTAGTGAACTAATTCTTCTTCACATCCATTGGCAGAACTCTCTGTGGGGTCCATAGGAGTTTGGCCTGCAAAGAAATGCATATTTCCTCTTCAGATAGAAGACAGAAATGTCATGATATTGTTAGAGATGTTCCTGTAAAATTTATGTGACAATACACAAGACCTTAGATTTCTAGAAGTTCCTAGTCTGTACCAAAATGGTTTAGAAGAAATGGAACCGTTTTGTCTTTACATTGCCCTAAATCTTGTAATTATGTTTGGACTGAAAAGGAATGCCTACAGTAGAAATTTAACCATGCCATGAACACCCTCTGGCCTGTAAGGTCAGACTAGATGCTGTAGCATCAAGCACTTCTTTCCCCTCAAAATAGGATGGTCAGATTGGTCCCTGACACATGTATTTACCTTGACAATGCAGCAATTGTCTGGGAAACTCTTTGTCAAAAACCATGCTAGGGACTAAAACTGCTAAAATTTAAACAGTGTCCACAATCTCAGGCTGTTACAAGCTCACAATCTGAACCATTTTATTTACTTGTATAGACATTACCCATGAAACAGCATAAGTCATCCACTTCCATCTCTCTCAGTCATAGATAACTTTGTCATTGATATTTCTATAAGAAGGCTCCTCAGCTTTCCAAAATACTGCAAGACACAGAAATACACCTCAGATTCCTCACATTTTTTTTTTAATTTTTGAAGAGAACACGTACGATTCATGTCACTAAAGAAGTAATTTCAAACAGGTTGTGAGTGTAAGACCAAAAAAGTGTTGGTTCCGTTCCATTGGACATATGGAGGTAGATCCTATGACAGCAAGCACAGATGTCTCTCTGGCAGACATCTGAAGCTTCAGTAGATAAATGTCATACTGAACCCATAATACCATGAACCTCACTTTTGTCTCATCTGTAATGGAGCTCACCTCTCTTACATAACACAGTCTCTGCTGTACAGTTTAAAAGCATTAACTTAAATTCTGACTTAACGTTCTGAATGGTGAAGTTCCACAATAAAACATTTTACTATCAAAATTATAAATTTTAAGATTGTGTGTAATATGATCACTGTTACCATATCAGTTTTTATTCAAACTTAGATTATATTTGGATAAACAAAACTAGCTCTCTGAAGACAGTAAATGGGTAAACTATTTCCTTTATTCATTAGGCCCTAGTGTTAATAGAATTCTTGGGAAACTCAGGAAAAAGCCTAAAATGTTCAGCTATTTCACTCAATAATATTCCACTCAAATTCACTTTCTAAAGCTCAGCATGTCTTCCTGAAACCCAACACATTATAAAAAGGACAAAGAGCAGTTTATTTGCAGGAACTGAGATTTCTCCTTTGTATTTATGTGTGACAGGCTGTGCCCCTGCAGCCCATGGAGGTCCATGGTGGAGCAGGGATCCACCTGCAGTCCCTGGAGGACCCCATGGCAGAGCAGGTGGTTGCACCTGAAGGAGGCTGTGGGAAGCCTCTGACCCTGTGGGAAGACCATGCATAGAGCACTCTCTTCTTCAAGGATGGCACCCTGTAGAAGGAACACCAATAATCCATGCTGGAGCAGTTTGTGGAACTGCAGCCTGTGGGATGAGCTCATGTTGGACAAGTTCATGGAGCATTGTCTCCTGTGGGAGGAACACCACAGTGGAATAGGGGAAGAGTGTGAGGAATACTTCCCCTGAGTAAGAAGGAGCAGCAGAGACAACAGGTGATGAACTGACTGTAGCCTCCATTCCCCATCCTTCTGTGTCACTCGAGGGAAGAAGGTAGCAAAATTTGGCAGTGAAGTTGAAGGTGGGAAGAGTAGAAGGGTGGGGGGAAGATGTTATAAGATTTGGCCTTATTTCTTATTATCCTACTCTGACTTGATTGGCAATGAATTCAATTAATTTTTCCCTAAGTCAAGTCTTTTCTGCCTGTGATTGTAATTGGTGAGTGATCTCTTCCTGTCCTTATCTTGACCCACAAGCTGTTTGTCTTAATTGTCTCTCTCTGTCCAGTTGAGAAGGGTGAGTGACAGAGAGACTTTGGTGAGAACCTGGCATTTGTATTTAATCAAATACAAAATAGCATAAGAACTAAGCTATGCAACTTGTCTACTCATAGGAATTTTTTAAGGATATTAGCATTTACAGGAAAAATGTGCAATACTTTTTCCTACTTAAATTACACTTTTTTCCTGTAATTCCCTTTATCAGGATTAGAAACTTACTGGAAGAAAATGGTCTATATTTGGGTGTTCTGTGATAAAAGGAGAAACGCTAACTTTGTATATTTGACTACATCTGTTTTGCTCTCTCTGTACAGTCAGTTTAGTAAAGCACTTCAGATGCAAGCTAAAATGAACAGGCCTTAACTGGATAATGAGGACCCTTACCAACCTTACAGCACTGATTCCAGTACTAGGGCTTATACAGAAAGAATACATTTCTTTTTCTATTTTCAAGAGAAGCTCTTTGTTCTTGAAACTATAAATTACCTGAAGAATAAACTAAACTTTGCTAAGCATCTAGAAGGAATCTCTTTTAATGGTAATGTGATACCCAAAAGTGTCATGGGTGTTTTGTGTCTTGCATCTAATTTTCTAGTATTTGATATTGTCCACTGAGGTAAACAGAAAGCAGAATATATGCAACTTTGCTGGTTAAAAAGAAAAAAAAAAGAAAACAAGGAAGATAGAGTGAAAATTATTGTGTTCGTAAAAGTTAAGGCATGAGCCTGTTTTAAGGAGTTTTTCCATGAAGAAACTTTGTGGATAATATTGCACTGAGTATGTTACAGCCCCTCTACTTCCTTTCTTTTCAGGATTATCAGTCACTCTCAATATGAATATCAGCTGTATGGCTTCACAAGAAATTAGCTGGATTTTCAAACCAGAAACTATACACTGTTCAATCTAAGTAATTTCTTTTCCTGCCAAAATGAATCACTAGCTTTCACAGAAGCTTTCCAGATCTTTTTCTCAAAGAAATATTGTTTTGTACTCCACTAATATCAAGACATTATATTACATATATCTAATTCTCTCAATAATTCTGTCACATAAAGCATTTATCAACTTCAGAATTTGAACCTTTATGCAGCACGTTTCCCAGAATTATGTTATTCTCTGGTCCACTTTGTGGTTTCTTGAAATACTGTTTTCTTATGAAGGAGTAAAGCACAGTCTACAGTGGAACTTAACAAAAATAATTATGAAAGTAGAATTAAAAAAAAAAAAAAAAAGGCAAATTACAATACAGTAACTCTTTGATAATGGCCTGACAGTTCCAAATTAATGGCAAAATCACTGCAGTGACATTTGTAGGTATATTTATAAAATTATATCACATCAACTTTTTTTGAGACAAGACATTTTATATCTGTCTGGTAGGGGGTTTTTTTTCAGTTTGGAGAACAAGTATGAAATATAAAATATTTTCTCTTATGCTTGATGTTTAACCCACTCAACCTTCATAGTACCTTTTATTTCTTCTCTTATTTACTTTTCCTGTTTTACTATAGCAGCTTTTAAATTTTTTCTTTGCAAGGAGAATCTGAGTTTCAGTTTATGTCCCATGAGTAGCTTGGGGTATGCAAGGTCCCTTTCACTTGGCAGTCAGGTGAACAGAATGCCCAGTTTCTCCTTCTTCAGCTTTTGCTTGCACTGGAATAATTATCATAAATAATCCAAAGATTATGTTTATTTGTGTATACACACAATGTGAAATAAGGAGAATTTGAACATGTTGATATTAAGAATCCCACTAGGAAAATATTCTCCCCATGCTCTCTGTGTGGTCTCCTAGTAACTGAGGGTTCTGCAATCCAAAATGAGAAGAAGATGCCTGTCTCTTCCTACAGAGGGAGTTTATGACAACTTCTTTCTCATCGTGGGCACATTAGGTCTTAACCTAAGTGAGGCTAAACTAGATGAGCGTGTACAGGACATTATCCTCTATCTGACCCTGTTTTTCCCTCAACAATGGTCTCTTTTCTGAGGTAATACATCCTCTACAAGTGGAACTGCGCATAAAAGAAAAGGACCTTGCGAGGCTTCTAGGCATTTTTGCATTGTAAAATATTAGTCAAAGAGTTAGAAGTTTCTGTGGAAGAAACCATGATTCAAGAAAGAATTATCAAGGGACCTATGCACAGAAAGTCAAATGGAATGATGTTTGATTACAAGCAGTTTCTGTAAAGTTCATTCTAAAATAATCTAATGTTTTAATTTTCATACTGAATCATTATTTTATGATCTCTCATAACAGCTATGGCAATTATAATAACAGTTACTATTGCTAATCGTAATTTAAACCCTAAGTCTTCAGGCAATTTATTCAGAGCCTATTTCTGATATCCTATCAATGGCAAATGAACATTCTTAACATTCCAATCACACACTGTTCGTACCAACTTAAATCTCATTTTGTGAAGTCTTTCAAGTATCAGAAGCATCCCTCAGAAATGTGTTTAAATTCTCTCATTTACATTCAAATTATGCTTTTCTTTCACTTTTAAATTCTTTCCTTTCAATTGTAAAGTTTATATAACCCATGTCACTTGGCAAGAGAGAAAAAAAAGACTGATATGCATTAAGAGGAAATAGGTGATGATGTAGATTTGAAAAGTGTTGCTACTATGTATGCAATTTACATTCACAATTGAGTTTTTCTGAGGAATTGGTTTTGATAAGTTGTGGGCTTGAATTTTGACTTTTCATTTAGAAATATAATACATTTTTATTCATGCAGAGATTTGTTTATTCTGTTAGAAAAAAGTGAATTAAATCTCTCTGGATATGCTGTAGGTTTTCCTCTTTTGTTACAGAGTTCCTTTTAAAGTTTGGATTAGGATTCTACCTAGACAAGATCTGAAAATTGTTCTGGTTTTACTGACATACAAAAAAAGAAATAAAAAGTTGAAAATAATAATTAAAAACATAGATGACATCTCAGCAGTACAAATATTGCAGTATTGGCAAACAAAGGTTAAGAGGTTTGTTGTAAAAATTACCTGTAGAATAAACTGATATTTTCTTAGGATTGATGCCAGTATTGTAAATGCTACTAGGAAATGAATGATAAATATAACTATTTGTATGATTCAGTATAAAAAGTCCTCTGGAAAAATTAGCTGATTCTGCTCTTTTGGGTCATTAATCCTATAAAATATGAAGAGCTCCACTATGGCAAAAGTAGAGGCAAGGACAGGATTGGTGAGAATGCCTATTTTGAGCAATGAGGCTTATAGATCATCTGTTTGGATATACACAACAGCTGTCATGCTCAAAATCTGTGCAGTAACAAACCCAGGGAATGCATAACTTCCTTTTTCTCCAGACTGAGGCACTGACTTCAACTGGAGCAAAATCCATACCCATATATGAGAGTCAGAAAGGGCTCTAAGAATTTACCAGTCTTGCTGCTTTAGTGGGCTCTTTGACACACACGCAGCTGTGTTATAAATCACACAGCTGAGACTACCTGAAGATTAAACCTTTATTCTACCAGAATAAAAAGTATTAGAAGATTCCTCTAATGGGACACTATAATTTCATCTGCTCCCTTAGAGCAGAGTCAGGTTACATGTGAAATACAATATTCATAATTTCTTAGGCAATACAGCTTGCAAGGGTAGCACAATATATTTGTAGCCTGAATTCAGAAATATCAGTAGCTCAGAGATTATTTGTAAACGTGCACAGACAAAAATCACTGCTTTAGTTTCATGATACTTTCCCCTGAAGTGGGCCCATTTCTCATATTTCTTTCATCTGTAATTTTCTTTAGATTAGCTATTTGTAATTCTGTATTTCAAAGCTCCAATTTAAAGTTTTACTATGTCTCCATTATTAATTTAATACTGAGTTAATTATAAAGATAATGTAAAAAGGCTCTTTAATTTCCGAAGAGGATTTTCTACTTATTAACTATATATGAAATGAAACTGATGAAATGTAGATTATTTAAAAAAATACTGAGAGCTATGCAGCTCACAGTAAAATGGAATGTGAAAACACAAGCTTAATTAAACTTGAAGAAAACTCCTAAAATTAACTGGAATTAATAATGAATCTTATTGTAATGGAACTGCCTGTCACCTGAGTGAATTTACACATCTATTTTAAATGTGATTGATTTGATTTGATGAATGAATTTGATTGATGAAATTTTGTGAGAGGTCTGAGAAGCTGACAGCAGTTTCTTGTAAAACAAGATCTTCTTCAACAGTTTACACTACTAAGTATGAACGGCAATTATCTGTCGCAAACTGCATTACTCCTGAAGAGTTTTCTACTTGTAATTCAGTAGGTGAATCTTAGTGTTTTACTAATGTCATATGTGTTTTTGTAGTGGGTTGATGCTGGCTGTAGGCCAGGCACTCACCAAAGCCTTTCTATCACTACCCTTCACAGCTGGACAGGGGAACAAAGGGTCCATGAGTTAAGAACCCTGAGAGATTACTCATACAATACTGTCACAGGTAAAACAGGCTAGAAGTAGCATTAGAATTAGACATATTACTCATTACTTATTATTATAGAAATTATTACTAAGAAAATCAAAGCATGATAATGAAAAGTAAAATAAATCTTAACAAAACCTTCCCCCCACCTCTCCCTCCTTCACAGCTCTATCTCCTCCCCCAGCAGTGCAGGGAAACAGGGAATGGGGGTTATGGCTGGTTCATCACATGTTGTTTCTCCCTCTGCTTAGAGAGAAGAGTTGTTGCCTTGCTCCACTTTGGGATCCCATGAGAGATAATTCTCCATGAACTTATCCAACATGAGTCCACACCACAAGTGACAGTTCTCCATGAACTGCTCCAATGTCTATCCCTTTGCACACAGTGCAGTCCTTCAGGCACAGCCTGCTCCAACGTGGGTCCCCCATGGGGTCTCAAATTCTACCAAGAAACCTGCTCCATAGCAGCATGAAGTCCTTTCCCCACAGGTCTCCAAGTACCTGCCAGGACCCTGTTCCAGCACGGGCCTCCCAGAGCATCACAGCCTCCTCTGAGGCATCCACGTGCTCCAGCATGGGTACCCTCCATGGGCTGTGGATGGATCTTTGCATCCCCATGCCATGGGTTGCAGGGGCACAGCTGCTTCACCATGGTCTGCAGAGAAAACTCAGCTCCAGCACCTGGGACAGCCTCTCCCCCTCCTTCTCCACTGACCTAAGCGTCTATAGAGTTGTTCCTCTCACCTATTCTCACTCCAATTTTCTCTGGTCTCCATTGCATCTGCATAATACCTTTATTTTTCATTCTTAAATATGTTGTCATGGAGGTGTTACCACTATTTCTTATTGACCCAGCTTTGCCCAACATCACATCTGTCTTTGGAACTGCCAGGAATTGGCTCTGCCAGACATGGAGGAAGCAGCTTCTTACAGAAGCCACCGCTGTAGGCTCACCACTCCCAAAGCCTCGCCATGCACACCCAATATGGTTTTCAAGCCCCTATAATTAAATCCCAGAAGTTAAATTTACTACAGTTCTAGAAAATATGTGCTCATGGAAAATTGTTTTCCAAGAGATTTAATACCTAAAGTGTATATTTGGAAACAGTGGCTGCTAGCAAATGCAGTCAATAATTCACAATTCAATAATAAATACACACACGCACACACGTACACTCCTTCCTAATGAATCATTGATGACCCAAGTATCATGCCTACTGCCTAAGTAGAGTTTGAGAGTTTATTTAATGATTGATTTTTGAAGAAACATCTAATTTCAGTTTCAAAAGTTCTTCACTATGGCTGAGTATTTCAACTCATCATCGGTGCTGTGTTTTAATTGTGAAGAAGAGCAACAACATATTGTTCAGTTCCCAATTTGTACATATTTGAGATTAGCAGAGGACAAAAATTAAATCTGTAATTTTCATAGAATCTTATTTGTTTGAATAGAATGAACTTATAAGACTCTTGAAATAAGTTTGTTTTGTACCAAGAACAAACCTTATTTCCTCTCTTTTCTTGCCCCTAGAGTGATTAAATGCAGATTTGAAAAGATGGAATTATATATATTTATAGAAGTGAACCAGAGTCAGATCTTGAAAACAAAATTCTAATACTTAGTCTGCTACAGAGAACATTATTTGTACAAGGAGGCCGAGTAAATACAGAGGGATGACTTGTGATATATAGACCTATTCATTACACTATATCATCTTTACAATAAAATGGAAACAAGTTCTCTGTTAGCTAATTATGACAGAACTGACATTTCATGTTTTATCAGAACCAGCTCAACAAAAATAATGTACATTTTACATGATTCAGAAATATACTTTGTTTTCCTTTCCTCCACTAACCTCTCTTAATTCTTAAGCATTGCTCGTTTTGCTTGCTTTCAGAGTTCCTTGTTATTCAGCAAAAAGCAAAATCTTAAAAGCTGACAACCAGGAACATTTTTTTTTAATTTTTTGTTATTTTTTGGTGACAATTTACTTAGTCTCAATATATTGCTAAGATTTCAAAAACTGTTCAAGTTCTTGTCTCTGAAATAAAGTTTCCAAATAATTTTTATGTTACTGTTTCCTTGCTATTTTTTTCTTTTGAAATTGCATATCATCTTGTGCATTTTTTTCCAGGGGAAATCTAAGACTTATTTATTTAGGCTAGAAATCACTATTCTTTTCTAACCGAACCACACTTCACAAAGTAAACAGTGACTTCTATAGGCTAGAAATCACTATTCTTTTCTAACCGAACCACACTTCACAAAGTAAACAGTGACTTCTATACAGTGGTGATACTTTTTTTAACCCTGTTTTGATTTGATAAAAACATAACACAAATTCTTAGCTGCTATAAGGAAAAAAATTTTATCATTAGAAATTATCTAAGTAGTGTAGTACAAGTTGTCACCATAGCCATCTGTTGTACAAGTCATCACAATAGTCATTCTTATCTGTTGTGAGAAAGTAGGTTGATTATTAAGATTACTCTAAGTGGTGTAGTACATGTTAGGTATTGTGGTTATAACCCCAATTAAATTTATGGCAGAACTGAGACAATTAAAAATCTATTTTTACTGTACATTTGTACAGATGAGATGCAGAATTTGGTAACATTAACCGTTGACCTAGAGTGACTTAGGAAATTTGCAAACTTTGGTATATTATAGCAAATGCAGAAATGACTAGTACTTTTGTTCTTCCCTACAAAACTTTTTCACACTTGCAT
>VXAC01008723.1:88635-111939 GCA_013399225.1 Rhipidura dahli | reverse complement strand
AAAGCACCAAGAATGCAGAAGTTACAAAAAAGTATAAAAGGAATATAAAAGAAAAGGCAAAAAATCATCATGGCATCAATAGAATCGACCAAAATACTTTTGGTCACATCTTACATTGTAACCTAAGACATCCAATCACCCCGGGATTTTCCCTCCTGACAGGTGACACCGCAACCTCACCCCTGGTTGGGTCAGACCACAGACGGTTCACAGCCTCACAGGGGTTAGCCCAGGCAGGGTGTGCTCACAGTGCTTTGTCACACCTGCCAGACTCTTGGCCAAGTGCAGACCACAGCCCAGAGATGATAACCTGGAACACCAAAATTTGAGGGGAAGCGCGGCTTCCAGGTGTGCCACAGGTGTCAGGGGCAGAAACCTCTGCCAAGGAACCTCAGCACGGGCTGCTGCAGCAGGACAGGGACCACAGCTCTGTGTCACAGCTGCTGGCCCTCAGAGGGGACTGGTGGCACTTCTGGGCTCCCTCTATGGGTTGTGGACAAACCTCTCCTATGGCTGTTACCCCTGGCACTGCTTTCTGCTTTGCCCAGAGCAGTGGGGTGAGCAGGAGGCAGGGATGAGATGCTGCTGAAGGTGCTGTGTGGGGATTTCACCCCTAATCCCTGCAAGTCTGGGGGCTCACTTGTTCCCCAGCAGAGATATAAATAGGGGGGAGTGATTTCTAGGATCAATAACCCAGCAGAGAGGGGGTGGACTGAGAGTTTAGGAAGTACAATTCTGTGCTGCATTGTATTAAGAGCCAGGGAGCTGCTCCAAGGGCTGGAGCCCCTCTGCTCTGGAGCCAGGCTGGGAGAGCTGGGAGTGTTCACCTGGAGAAGGGAAGGATCCAGGGAGACCTCAGAGCCCCTTCCAGAGCCTAAAGGGGCTCCAGGAGAGCTGGAGAGGGACTTGGGACAAGGGATGGAGGGACAGGACACAGGGAATGGCTTCCCACTGCCAGAGGGCAGGGCTGGATGGGATATTGGGAAGGAATTCCTGGCTGTGAGGGTGGGGAGGCCCTGGCGCAGGGTGCCCAGAGAAGCTGTGGCTGCCCCTGGCTCCCTGGAAGTGTCCAAGGCCAGGCTGGATGGGGCTCCGATCAACCTGGGACAGTGGAAGGTGTCCCTGCCTATGGCCTGGGAAATTATTAGGAACATGGCTTGACAGAAGGTGACACAACCTGGGACAGTACAAAACCAACATACAAAACCAACTTTTCGGTTGCCTCTGCTGAGCTTTCTGAATGGTTACTTTTATAACCTGTGATCTTCAGTGTCAAAAGGACCACAGTGCCACTCAGGAGAGGTTGCACACTTCCCATGGGATCTTCCCTACTGAGCCCCCAACATTAATATCAGGTTTCTTGAGAATTACAATCTTCATTCCACTGCCTCCTCACTTTTAGTTTTAAGTATCATGAGCCCCCATCCCCATTTTCATCCACATTTTTAGGTTTTTTCCATCAGCAAGAACAAAGCCTGAAAATTAAATATAACAGCAAATAATAACATATAAATATTACCAGGTAGCAAGTGTTACCTTTTTACTTGGAAGATCAATTCCTACATGGCTCTGGCTGCCCTCTCCTGTCAGGGGGTTGTGCAGAGCCTCAAGGTCCCCCCTGAGCCTCCTTTTCTCCAGGCTGAGCCCCTTTCCCAGCTCCCTCAGCTGCTCCTGGGGCTCCAGCCCCTTCCCCAGCTCTGTTCCCTGCCCTGGACACACTCCAGCCCCTCCAGGTCCTTCTTGTCATGAGGGGCCTAAAACTGAAATATAGTTTTATAACATATAAATATTATATAATAGATAAATATTTTTTATATATATAAAATGTTTAGCTCTGCTGCCCACACGGTTGAGCATCCAAGCAGTGGATGATCCCTTAGTTGGTCTCACAGGGTCAGATTCAGCTGATCCCCACAAACCTCTCCACCTTTGGGAGTTTTTTTTCCCTTGTCACCAAAGACCCCTCTCCCAGTTGTGAAGGACGTACCGAGGTGGCCACCAGCATAGCGGGGATGGTCACCCACATCCTACAGCCCCGGGCTACAGGATAAGGAAAAAAATCTGATTTCTCTACCCTGGAGCTCCTCCTGGTGTCCTGTGATGGGAAATTCAGCATTAGCAGTTCCCCAGTTGTAGGGCAGGGAAAACAAATCGTGGGACTATGGAATGGGCAGGGACACCTTCCAGTATCCCAGGTTGCTCCAAGCCCTGTCCAACTTCGCCTTGGGCACTTCCAGGCATCCAGGGGCAGCCACAGCTTCTCTGGGCACCTTGTGCCAGGGCCTCCCCACATCCCATCCAGCCCTGCCCTCTGGCAGTGGGAAGCCATTCCCTGTGTCCTGTCCCTCCATCCTTTGTCCCAAGTCCCTCTCCAGCTGTCCTGGAGCCCCTTCAGGCACTGGAAGGGGCTCTCCAGCGCTTTCTCTTCTCCAGGTGAACAATCCCAGCTCTCCCCTCCCATGTCCAGAGCAGAGGCTCTGTTTAACTTTCACCTCTCTTTGCAGTTTTATGAGCCAGACCTTGCCTGTAGGTCCGAGATCGCTTCATGCCAGCACAATACACCCACCCAGAGACCTTTAGGAGGCTGCAAACACGCAAAATCCCCTCCAAATCTGCTGTCATGGCTGTGTTGGATGTGAGGAGCTCCAAAATCTGGCTTTCAGAGCTCACCAGGCAGCTGAAGTCCTTCCACAGCAGCACAACTCCCACCTGTGCAACTGCAGCTGCATCCCCACAAGAGGGAATTTTACACCCACCTAAGCAGCCACACATGGGGTGAACAGTACAGACATTTTTATTACCCAAATAAAGATTTATGGCACCCAGAAAGAAGGGAGCAGGAGCTGTGCAGGTGCCTGGAGATGGGCAGGGACAACAGCAAACCTGTTCAGGGGTTTCTCCAAAGCTTAACCTCAAACTCACCAGGACAAAAGAAATTAAAGAAAAACCCAAACCTTCAGCAGGTCTGGATCACAAGCAGCCAGAACTGGTCTGTGTTTTCAGCTTTTCTTGAGAGCCATCCCCAGGGCATGATCCCAGGTTAAAGGCAGGAGCAGGAGGCAGTGGAATCCATCTCTGCCAGGGACACATTCCCTGGGGCAGCTCTGAGCATTCCAGGTTCTTCCCTGGGGGTAAAACCCCCATCAGGGGATGTGGAAATCCAGGCTGACCCATGGGCAGTGGGGCAGGTCAGGCTACCCCTGCCCTTCCACTGCCAGGAACCATCCTCCAGCATCTGATAGGTGGGAAGAACAGAACCATTCTTATTCTCTTCTCCCACTTTCCCTGTGAGACAAGCAGATCCAGGCTAAAGAATTGGGGGAAAATGGAAAATAAAGGGAAAAAATAAAAGCTTCACTAATAGTGGAGCTGTCATATTGCTTCCCATCACCACCATCAATGTTGGATTCCTAAACCCGGATTTTTTTATTTAAAAGCTGGAACTCTTACCACCAAAGCTAAAAACAATACATTAAAAACACTGACAAATTTGCTCCTAGGTTTTTCCCTTCGTCTCCTGACAGAAACCTCTTCCCAAATACTCCACTTTGGAGACAGCAAGAACTTCCATAGCTCCTGGCTCTATTTTTTTGGTGCCAGCAACACACAGCAAGGAAGTGCAGAGACTTGAGCTCCCCCAAAATCCAGCTCAGCTACATGAAGCACTCAAACACAAGGAGTCTCCAGGCTGAGAGTCCACGAGAACTCAGGCTCCTCCAGAGGCTCAGATCAAGAAGATAATGTCATCAGACACCATGATCTGGTTGTCATCCTGCATGTGGGCCAGGGCCACCTTCACCTCGGCTGCCGAGAAGGGCTCGGGGTTGTTGCGGTTGATGGATTCCATCATGTTCTTCAGGCCCACCGACTGGGCATGGGAAGCTTTGAACACCTCCAGGAGAGCAGCCTTGAACGCTTTCAACCTGGCCAGGGGAGAGGGAATCACCCTTGGAGACCCCACACAAATCCTTCCCCATGTTCCCAGCCCAGGATGCCTCAGCCCTTCCCCATTCCAGCAGCAGCACTCAGCAGGAAAGCCAAACACCAGAGCTGGGAGCATCACAGGTGCACGTCCAGCATGGGACAAACAGCCTGGAGCCACTGAAGGAGGTGGACACACAGGGACAGCCCCCACTCACCTTGGTTCAGCCAACTCCAGCTTCTTCCCTTCACCAGCTCCAGAGGCTTCCGGTGTTTTCGGAGGGTGTGCCTGAACTGGAGCAGAAGAAGAGTTACCTTCACCTTGTGCCAAGCATCCAGAGAACAAAAGTATTGGGCTCAGGACTGGGGGGGTGATGCCAAACTGCCTCCCAATATTGTTATTTATGGTGCAGTTTGGAGGTGGATGGAAAAAAATTAATCAGCAACAGAATCACAAAATGGTTTGTGTTGGAAGGGACCTTAAAGATCACCCTGCTCCACCCCTGCCCTGGGCAGGGACACCTTCCACTAGCCCAGGTTGCTCCAAGTTCCATCCAACCTGGCCTTGGACACTTCCAGGGATCCAGGGGCAGCCACAGCTTCTCTGGGAACCTTTGCCTCACCACCCTCACAGCCAGGAATTCTTTCCTAATATCCCATCTAACCCTGTCCAGCATGGATTTGTGGTTCTGGATGGTGCCCATCACACCAGGGACCACAGGCAACAGCAGCATTGCTGCTCTGCAGGCTATGCCCACCCAGGAGCACCCTCAGGAGGAGCCAGATGTCACCAAACCCAGGGACTCACCCTGTGGCATCTCCTCCTCAGCGTCACTGAAGTCGTACGGGTCGTAGGAGCCCTCCTCGCCCTCTGTGCGCGCCTTCTTCCTTCTGGGAGGGGGAAGGAGAGGTCACCCAAGGGTTTGGGTTGGAAGGGACCTTAATGATGTTCCTATTCCACCCCCTGCCATGGGCAGGGACACCTTCCACTATCCCAGGTTGCTCCAAGCCCCGTCCAGCCTGGCCTGGAACACTTCCAGGGATGGGGCAGCCACAGCTTCTCTGGGCAGCCTGTGCCAGTGCTTTACATCTTTGGTAGTGGCCATCCAGCCAGTTCCTTACCCTGAAATTATCATGTCCCTCTACTACAAATGGGGTGGGACAACCCACCTGGCTGAGCAAAACGTGGAACTATTTCCCCAAGGCCTGTGGCAACCTCAGAAGAGTCTGGTGCCCTTTGCATCATGTCCCTCCCACTCCCTTGCCCTGGCTCCTACCTCTTTGTCCTGCGCTCCTCCTTGGTCTGTGACTCCTGATCTTCCTCCTCCTCAGTCTCTGAGTCATCCTCCACCGGCTTCTTGCGCTTCTTCTCCTTCTCCAGCACCTGTGTGGCAAAGGCAGGTTGGACTCAGACATTTCCACTCAAGCTGCTTTTAGGGGCCAACCCCAAGCACCAAAGATCCCACAGTGGTGGCCTGATCCCTTAAAATGTCCAGGAAAAGTCCCACCAGCAGCCCACAGTGCTCAGCCTGCACCAAGCCCACCCTTTCCTATGACAATCTTGGAATCCCCTGGGAACAGGGGGACACCTTCCCCCACCTTTTTGAAGTAGGCAAACTGCACCAGCTCCAGAGCTGCCTCAGCATCCTGCAGATCCACAGTCTTGTTCATCCTGGCCTTGGCGTGGGCTGTGGAGAGGCGGATCAGGGTCTCCAGGGTCCGGGCTGTGATGGGGGAGGTCTGGGGAGACAGAGAGGGAGGGTCTCTGCATGGCCCTCAGCGAAAGGTGTCACATCCAAGGTGGAAAACACCCAGAGGGAGAGAGGAGAGCCTCAGTTGCCCTCCTCCTGGCCCAAGAGGGAGCTGCACCCAGGGCTCACCCTGGCCACGTCCGAGTTCATCTGGCTCTGGCTGCGCAGGCGGGAATACTCCTCAGCGATGTAGCTCGCCGACTCCTCGGTCAGCACAGGCTTGATCATCTTGGCTACGTGGATGTACTTCCTCATGAACTCCATGCTGACAACCTTCTCCCTGCAGGAATGCACATCCACAGTGGGAATGGGCTTCTCCCATCCATTTATACCCCTTCAGGGGCATGCAGGTGTGCAGGGAATTCAGCTCCAGATGTTCCCCACCTGCCTGGCACAAGAGATCAAGCAAGGCTCCCTCATCCTAACCATGGACCACCTGGAGCATGGCTGGCACTGCCTGGATACTCAGGCCAAGCCCACGAACCCACAGTGCTGGACACCCTCAGGGAGCTCCGGGGCACAAAGGACTCACTTGCGGCGGTTGGGCCCGTGCAGGAGGTCATCGTGTTTCTCATACACCTGCAGCTCCTGCTCCTCCTCCTGCATGAAGTCAGGGTCATCCGTAGCCAGCATCTCCACAGAGCTTCCCAGGGGCAAGGCTGGAGAGGGGAATGTACGTTTTTACCCTCTGGAGCACCTTCTAGCAGTCCCCAAGAGCTGCCACCAAGGGGTGCCAACCCGGCTGAGGAGGGAGGGGACTCACCATCACCGTCCTGCTCATTGGGGTTGCGGTAGCGGTGCATCCGCAGGACGTGGTCAGAGATCTCCCTGTCCTGCTCGGGGTCCATCTGGTCCAGCACGATGAAGAGCAGGTCGAAGCGGGAGAGCAGGGAGTCCTGCAGGCCGATGTTCTCCATGGGCGTCTTGTACTGGTCATACTGGGGAAGGACAGTGTGAGGGGTTACAGGAGACACTCATGGGCCAGTCCTGGCTGCCAGGGAGGCTGGGGGGACTTCCTCAGGCCAGGGCTGAGAGGAGGGATGGATGGATGGATGGATGGATGGATGGATGGATGGATGGATGGATGGATGGATGGATGGATGGATGGATGGATGGATGGATGGATGGATGGGTGGATGGATGGATGGGTGGATGGATGGGTGGATGGATGGGTGGATGGATGGGTGGATGGATGGATGGATGGGGGGATGGACACCACACCAAACCCAGCCTGCTGCAGCAGTACAGCCACTTTTCCCCATCCTGCAAGGTTCTTATTTCCAAGGAAAACAAGTATTTTTTGCAATCCCTGATCAGACACCAAGACTGAGGCTCACCACCACCATGAGGGTCCAGTGGGCTGCCCCAACACCCAGACAGAACCAAAACGGGGTGAGAAACCCCAGGAAGGCCTCTGTCCTCCAGGAAAGCCATGACCACAAAAGACACCAAACCAACAAAAGACACCAAACTAACAAGGTCTTTGCTGTGCCATGGATCCAAGTCACTGATCACTGGGGGATCTTTTGGGATTCACCAGCTGCCTTCTCCTGATGCCTCAGGTTTTAACTTTTATATTTTTCCAATCCCTGCAGTGCCCAGTGTGTAACTTTGGAGTTTCCTGCAGCCTGTTCATTGCTGCTCTCTGTGCTGGGCACACACAACAAAGCCTCTCCGGGGCTGCTCTCCAAGGACACCCAGCCCCTCTCCTGGGCCCAAAAAGGATCAACCAAAGAGCCTCTGAGGGGGGCAAGCTGAGGGCAATTCCATCATTAACTGCAGCTTTAATTGGAGAATCAACCCTGAGATGCAAATGAACCAAAGCTAGAAAAGTGGGAAGAACTCGTGGACTCTCAGGGTCCATCTCGGGGCCCATCTGGGCAGCACCTCTGGCTCCCCAGGGGTACCTTTGAAGGCCTTTCCAATAAATCCCCACCTTTATTCCCTTTACTCCTGTCTGGTCCCTGTTTCTAGGAGGCCTCTCAAGGCATGACTCCCAGCATTCTCCCTTCTCCAGGGAAGGGTCACCCCAGCACTCACCCGGCCATAGACGGGGTTGGCAGCAGCCAGGACGCTGCAGCGGGAGTTGAGGCGGGCCTGGATGCCGGCCTTGGCGATGGTGACCCGTCCCTGCTCCATCACCTCGTGGATGGCCGTGCGGTCGATGTCAGACATCTTGTCGAACTCGTCGATGCACACCACACCCCGGTCGGCCAACACCATGGCTCCCGCTTCCAGGCGCCGCTCCCCTGGGATGGGGCGGGGGAAAACAGGGTCAGCCACCATCCACTGGCCCTACACACCTCCTGCCCTGCTGTCCCCATCACCCCTGGGGTGAGGGTGGGCCTCAAGGAGCAGCAGCATCCTTCTGGGCTGCTCTCTGACCCTCTGAACTCGACAGCAGAGGGAACACTCAGGATATGGATCTGGGTTAGGAATGTCTTCCCATGAGGAAGACAAAATCCATGCTACTGCTAGCCCTCAGATGTGGCACCAAGTGAAAGAGGAGTAAAGAACACCACCTAACTGAAGTGGAGAAAATATCCCAAAACACAGGATCCCATGATCCCGAATAATCATTACCATAAAGCTTCTGGTGGAGCAAGCCCTGCAAGTGTCACTGCAGAACAAACATTACAAATTTGATTAAGGTTGGAAAAGACCTCTCAGATCATCAAAAGCAGCAGCCCTGGATGTCACAGGGTCCCTCCCAGGGGTTAACAAGCATCACCCCAATGCTCCTCACCGGTCTCTTGGTCCGTGGTGACGGCAGCAGTGAGGCCAACGCCGGAGGAGCCCCTGCCAGTGGTGGGGATGGCCCGGGGTGCCGTGCTCAGCACGTACCTCAGCAGCTGGGATTTGGCCACAGAAGGGTCTCCTAGGATGGAGAACAGCACGTTTAGGAACCACACATCACCTGGATATCAATACCACCATCATCCTGGTGCCGTGTCTGGTTTGGGGTGCTCAGAGGAGGGGGCAGGTGGAGGGGAAAGGGGACAGAAGGGTTTTGTTTAGACTTCAGAAAATAAGGTGAGCATGTGATCTTCCCACCATCATCAATGGGAGGAAATAGAGAAGATGGAGGTAAGAGATTTGAGAGGTGATGGGGATGGGACCAGAGACAAGGGGGCCGATTTAGAACATATAAGATGCCAACTGGACAGTGGAAAAGAAAAAAAACACCTCCTTGAGGGTGGGCAAACATTGGGATAGTGGTCATGGGATCCCCTAGAATTACAGAATGGTTTCAGATGAAAGAGACCTTAAAGCTCATCTCATTCCTACCCCCTGCTATGGGCAGGGACACCTCCCACTATCCCAGGTTGCTCCAAGCCCCGTCCAACTTGGCCTTGGACACTCCCAGGAATCCAGGGGCAGCCCCAGCTTCTCTGGGCACCCTGTGCCAGAAAAGCCTCACCACCCTCACAGGGAAAAATTCTTCGCCAATATCCCATCCATCCCCGCCCTCTGGCAGTGGGAAGCCATTTCCCTTTGTCCTGTCCTTCCAAGCCTTTGTCCCAAGTCCCTCTCCAGTTCTGCTGGAGCCCCTTTACACACTGGAAGAGGCTCCAAGGTGTCCCTGGAGATTTCTCCAGGCTGAACACCCCAGCTCTCCCAGCCTGGCTCTAGCGCTTGAACTCCTGTCCAAGGTCTCCTCTGGACTCACTCTAACAGGTCCACATCTTTTTTGAGCTGATGACTCCACATCTGCACACATCTCCATCCCTGGAGGAGTTCAAAACCAACTGGACAAGTCCCAAAGCAGCCTGACCCACCAGTGACACAAGCTCAGCCCTGCACACATCCCTGGATCAGGAACCTCCAGATGTTCTGTCTAACCTCAGTTACTCCACAAAACTAAATCCAGAATCCTTCACCTCAGCCCCCACAACACCAACTGAGGGTGCCTCTGCCCCGCCCTCCCAGACCTATCAGCAAGATGTTGATGTCTCCTCGGATGCGGCTCCCGTTCTCCAGGATCTTCTCCACCCCTCCCAGCAGCATGCAGAGAATGGCCTTCTTGATGTACTCATGCCCATGGATGCTAGGAGCCAGGGATCTGGCCAGCTGGTCAAATATATCCTAAAGCAGAAGAGGCAGAGCACAGCTTGTCACATGGACTGGAGCAAGCAAGAAGAAGCAATACTTCCAAAGACCATTTTGGCCCAAATTTCAGCTTATTCCCATCACAGAATCACATGGATGGAAATTATTTGTTAAAGACTGTTGGCCAGAGTTTTCTTTCAGTGGGATTTATACAAATTCCTGGACCATCCTGTCACCATTACCCAAACAAGCACTGGGAGCAGTGAGAGCAAGGCTTGCTCCTCTACATGCTACAGAGAAAAGCTCTTAGCATAAGAGGCTGGGGCAGAACCCCATTACCTCAGTCTGAGGTGAGAAAAGACGTGTTTTTCCTGCACAGGAAATTCCCTGGAAGCCTGCTGGCATGGTCAGGACACAGCAGAAGGATGCTCTGCAAGCAGTACAGAAGTGGCAAAAAAACCCCAACAGGGCCTGATCACAGTCTAAGCAGAAAATTCAAAGAAAATGGGTTGGAAAATCCAACAATGTGTTAAGAGGGTTGAAGAGTTACTTGCAACCCAACAAGAACCTCCTTAGCCACAGGACAAGGTGAAACTTCCTGCTTGGACACAAGACTCAGGTACCTTGGAGCGGCTCTTGCTGAATCTCTTGATCTTGGCCACATCAGAAGCAGAGTAGAGTGGCCGGACATCTTTGCTCATCTGCTTCACATGGCAGGCAATGAGGATAGTCCTGGAGGAGGGACACAGCTGTGGTCAGCTCTGCAAACCCCACAGAGACACAGCAGAAACTCCCACAGGGTCATCACTTGCTCTAGGAAGCCCTGGAAGGGGGTGGGAAGCTTCAACAGCTGTAGCATCCTCCATCTGCCTGTGCTGGGCCATCAGCACAGCATCTTTTAAGAGCATCCAAACCCTTCTGGGCACAGCTGGAAGTCACAGCTGCACATTGCAAGGAGAGACATCACCACAGTCTACAGCTTCCTCATAGGGGGGAGTGGAAAAGTGGCACCAATCTCTTCTGAGACCTGGGACAGAACCTGAGGGAATGGCTGAATGTTGGGGGAGGTTTAGGTTGGATATTAGGAAAAGGTTTTTCCACCAGAGGGTCGTGGGGCACTGAACAGACTTCCCAAGGAATGGTCAAGGCCCCAAGGCTGCCAGAGCTCCAGGAGCATTTGGACAATGCTCCCAGGCACAGGGTGGGATTGCTGGGGTGCCTGTGCAGGGCCAGGAATGGACTGGATGCTCCTGGTGGATCCTTTCCAACTCAGCATATTTGGTGATTAGAATCAAGGTGCAAACCACTTCCAAGCTCTGTTTGACCCAGCTGTGTGATGGCCACCTGCCAGATCCCACCTTCCAAAGACATGACCTGACCAAACAGGGTGAGAGGGCTGAAAGCCAAAGCAGACTGACCTGAAAGTGCCCGAAGTGTAGCCCCCTTTCTTCCCTGGCAGGCAGCGGTACGTCCCCACCACCTGGACACGGTCCCCAGGCTTCACCCTGTCCACAAGGTCATCGTCCAGAACCACATCCACTGAGCGTGGCAGCTGCCCCGCCGGGGCCTTCTCAGGCATCTCCTGGATGGTGATGGTCTGGTGGTCCTTGTACACCGAGAGGCCAAACTCGGTCTCCAGGGGGTTGTTCTCTTCATCCTTAAGCAGACACACAGATTAAAAGACCAGCAGAGTTTTTCAAGAGAGCAGGGAGGAGAGGTAAGGTGAGCTGAGCAGGGGGAACACTGGCTCCATCACCCAACCTGCACATGGCTGCTGGAAAGAGTTGTTTCAGCAGGAATGGAGGCTGGGGTTCACCAGCTCCATACTGAAGCTGGCACATTCTCCCTAAAGGAAACCTGCTGCTGCTTCACCTCACCTTTGTAGGGTAGATGGAGCTGGATGGGAAAGCATCCAGGGAGGTCATGTCCGTGTATCGGCGCTCAATCGTCTTCTTGGTAGCTGGGCAATAATGGACACTCCGGACAACTTTCGGACGCACCAGAGAGCCTGGAGTTGGAAAAGAGAGGAGTGAGGGGCTGGGATGTCCCACCCCTCTGTCAGCAGACAGCCCTCAACAGGGTCTCCAACATTAAAATGACCTGGGTCACAACACGCTGTCAAACATGGACAGGACTGGCTGATCAAAGACCATGCCAACATTCAAAACCTTCAGCCAAGCTCCCCATTCCCTGGCCCAGGCTGCAGAATCACAGAATGGTTTGAGGGGCAAGACACCTCAAAGATCAGCCAGTTCCGTCTCCTGCCATGGGCAGGGACACTTTCCACTATACCAGGCTGCTCCAAGCCCTGTCCAACCTGGCCTTGGACACTTCCAGGGACGAGGCAGCCACAGCTTCTGTGGGCACCCTGTGCTAGGGCCTCCCCATCCTCACAGGGAACAATTCCTTCCCAGTATCCCATCTAATCCTACCCTCTGTCTGTTGGTAATCATTTGCCCCTTGACCCAAGTCCCTCTCCATGCCACAGCTCCTGGAGGGCTCCAGACCCTTCACAACCAACCCCTGTCACCTCCACACCCGCAGCCCCTGGGTGTCCCCATTCTCACACTTTGTCACGATGCCCTCCACACAGACGATGCAGCTGAGGAAACAGGCTGTCAGTGTCCGTGGGGACACGTGCTTGGAGCCAAAGCTGCCCTCCAGCCCGATGTAGAAGTCCTCGTACTGCTTGGCATAGGTGGCATCCACGGAGGCGACGAAATCCTTCAGGGCGCGCTGGAAAGCAATCAGCTCCTCGAAGGCATTGCTCAGGAGCCTGCAGCACAGGGAGGTGACAAAGCACATGGGTCAACCCTTGGGGGTTTTCCCACACCCCCACTTTCTCCACAAGTTTACCAGGAGCAGTAAATGAACAAAAAAACTAAAGTCCATCACAGCTTTGTGTGAGGTCCTCCAGCACCAACAGCCAGGAGGAGAACAACTCCAAGCATATCTAGAAAAGCTCGCATGGCCCAGGGCAGATTGGCAAGTGTGGTCCAAAATACACCTGAGCATCCTAAAAATGACTGAGATAGTTGGGGCTTTTCAGCCTGGGGAAAAGAAAGCTCCAGGGGGACCTTAAAACCCCTTCCAGTGCCTAAAGGGGCTCCAGGAGGGCTGGAGAGGGACATGGGGATAAGGGCATGGGGTGATAGGATAAGGGAGAATGGCTTCACACTGACAAAGGGCAGGGTTAGACAGAATATTGGGAAGGAATATTCCCTGTGAGGGTGGCGAGGCCCTGGCTTTCACCACAGGACAAGGTTTGGCACTTTCTTGTGACAAATGACCTGCCAAACCAGGGCTGGACCTCTGAAACCCCTCTCCGCCCAGTGCCCCAGGTGACCCCAGTGCCCCACACCCACCTGCTGGCTCTCTTCTCGTTCTTGCGCCGCAGATCGTTGATGTTGACGATGAGCCGGTACTGGTTGTCACTGATCATGTCCCGGACCTTACTCTGGTAAATTCCCTGGTCTTCCTGCAAGAGCGCGTGGTGGAAAAACACCCAAAACAACAACTCACTTTGCATGTCCGCCTGTGTGAGACATCCCTCAGGAGCCCGTTCCTGCAGAGCTTGACTCTCTTTATCCCACCGACTAAGCAGGAAGGGAACCAGGTGCTCCCTAACCGCTGGGAGGAATGGGGGGACACAGGGACGGCGGTCTCCCAACCCCGTGGGGTACATGGTGGGAGGAATCAGGGATTCCCCATTCCCGGGAACATGGATTAGCCGGGGACTAGGCGTTCCCGAACCTCGGGGGTACACAAGGGGCGAGGGCGCACAGGGATGAGATGCTCCCCAACCCCCGAGGATACGGGGGGAACGGGACATGGTGGCACGGACCAGGTGGCCCCAAGCACCAGGGGACACAGAGGGGATGCAGCACCCGCGTCTCCCAGCTCGTCTCACCTCATCATCCAGGAAATCGAGGTAGTCGCGCTGCGCCTCCCGCAGCTCCGCATCCTCCAGCCCGCCCGCCGGCGCCGCCATGCTGCCGGCCGCCCTGGGATGGATCCCGCGGCCGCCCTGGGATGGATCCCGCCGCCGCTCCTGCTGCTCCCGGGGAGGGCGGTGAGAGCCGAGGAGAGCCGGGCGAGCCCCGCGATCCGCTCAGACCCCGCGATCCGCCCGGACCCCGCGATCCGCCCCGGCCGCGCTCCCGTTTCGCGCCAAACGCGGCTCCTTTCCCGCCACAGCGCGGGAAATCCGGCCCCGGCCCGCCCCGCGGCGCTGCTGATTGGTCAGAACCGCCCAGCGCCAGCCAATGGAGCGGCGACAAAGTGATGGACAAGAGCTTCAGCCTATGAAAGAGCGGGGGCGGTTGGGGGCGGAGCCAGGGCTACCGCGGGATTGGATTCTATGCCGGCTCCGGCTCTTGGAAGTCACCGAGTGGCTGAAAATATCTCTTTAGGGAAAAAAATATTAAAATACGTAAACCAACAACTAAAACACCCAAATAGAATCGCAAACGGAAAAAAATCCCAACAATAAATAGCTTGGGGTTTTGTTTTTTAAACTGTATTTTGGGGAGTCCCGTTCCCGGGTGTTTTCACCCCGTACAGGCTGGGTGGGCGTTACTTTTTCCTTTAACGTGGCCCCGGAGTGACTCCATCAGTTTGGGGATGAACACACAGAAGTGACAGGTCCCGTGTTATTTGGAATGCAAAAGGTGATTTTGGATGTGTCTTAGAACCACAGAAAGGTTTGGGTTGGAAGGGACCTTAAGGATCATCCACTTCCACCCCTCCTGCCATGGGCAAGGACTCCTCCCACTATCCCAGGTTGCTCCAAGCTCCATCCAACTTGGCCGTGGACACTTCCAGGGATCCAGGGGCAACCACAGCTTCTCTGGGCACCCTGTGCCAGACCCTCCCGCCCTCACAGGGAACAATTCCTTCCCAATATCCCATCTAACTTCGTCCTCTGGTAATTTAAAAACCAGTCCCTCTTGTCCTATCACCGTCTGCTTGTGTAAAAACTCCCTTTCCCTCTTTTTTCCAAAGCCTCCGTTAAGTCTCCTAAGAGGCTGTTGTAGACAGGAATCAAAAGGTGCCGCTGCCCACAGGGAAATCTGCTGCTCCCCCTTAAAAAACCATCATGCCATCCCTTAAAAATCTTTATCTAAACTCTGTTTAAAAATAGAAAAAGAATATAAAGCATGACAAAAATATTTTGAACGGCAAGGCATACCGGGCACCCAAACTTGGCCGTATCCCCTGGATATTGTAGCTAACAGCAGTTTTTCCAGGGTAATACTGAGAATAAATATTCATCCCGGGGTCTGCTGGGCTGTGCAAACGCTGAGGCACAGAATTCCCGCTGCCTGATCTCTCCAGAGGGAGCAGCTGCGATTCGTGTTTCGGAAGAGGAGCAGGAAACAGCCTTTGCCCTGCTTCCCATTTTCTGTTCGTGTGCCTGGTGCAGATCAGTCCCTGGAATTGTTGCTGTAACGCTGTGGCCGGTTTGGGACATGTGTAACCCAAGCATCGCATATTTGTCCTGCTCCTGAGAGATTTTTGCACATTGCTCTGTGTCAAAGTGAAAGTTCGGCATTTCCTTTTTAGGTCTTTTAGCCCTCCTCTGAAATAGTTTGATGGAGTATTCAGTTTGGCAGGTTGGCTGGAATAAAGAATCTTATGCTCTGCTGCTGTTTTCTTCCGTTTTTTCTTCTTTTCCTTTTCTCTTTTCCTTTCTTTTATTTTTCCTTTTCACTTTCCCTCTTTTTTTTTTTTTTTTTGTCTCCCCTTAATCCTCCAGGTTGCCCTGCCAGCAGCTCCAGAGATGCCCCCTGCAGCTGGAATACCCTCTCTGCTTCTGCACACTCAGCAGGGCCCGTTTCCCTCCAGCTGATCCTGAAATCCACCTCTTTCCTCTGATTTGCTGGACATTTCTTGTTTTCATGAGTAGGGGATGCACAAAGAGCAAAAAGAAAATTTTCGGTGTGCCCCTATCACACATACATATATACATATATTTAATATATTAATTTATTTTTATATTTATTTATTATTAATATTTTATTTATTTTATTTATTTATTTAATGTATTTATTTATATATAATATNAATGTATTTATATTTATTTACTTGATTTCTTTATTTTATTTTTCTATTATATATTTGGTTTTATATTAATTTTTATTAATATATATTAATATTTTGAATGCATTATATATATATATATATATAGCATAAAGACAATTAGGTGGGAACATCATCGATGAGGATCTAAACTGACTGGAGGAATCTGTGTAAGTTCCCAAAGGAAATATGAATTATCCCATATAAATTGCCAGAAGCCCATGGGAGATTCTGAGATGCTTTTTCTCCCTCTACAGCAGACAGGATGTTAAATCCAGCCACGGGCAGTCTGTGTGCTCCACTGCAGATAAAATATGGCCGGAAAAACCCAAAATACGGGTGCAAAGCACCAACGCAGAGCATTTCTACGGTGGGATTCAGGCACATCTACGCGGATTGCACAAGGTCTCCCCCACATTTGGGTGGCCAAAAGGAATCCCCGGTTGTGGGTGGCTGCAGTTTCCCTGCTGCCAGGAGCTGGCAGGGCCCCACCGCTCCTGGCCGCAAGGTAACAGGAGTTCGGGATAAAAATAGCCGCTGTTGTTATTCATGACAGCGCCCTATAGCAACTGCTGCGTGCCTGAATAATTCATCGGAGCAGGGCAGGCCGAGGAGGACAGAGGGATGGAGACAAGTGGAGGAGGCTGGGAAGAAGGCAGACGCCTCCCCTGACTCTCGGGACTCCCCAGGATTGCGCCCGAGGTCTCTCCGGGTTCACCTCCCCGCCGCATTCCGGAGGTTGCGGGGTGAAAAGGCAGCGCAGGCTCGCAGGGACATTCAGCACTTCCTATCCACTGAAAAAAACAGGAATTAAGCACTTAGCACGCAGAGGGCCGGGTCTGCAGGGCTTGCGAGAAACAGAAGGACCAAGGGTGGATGCAGGAGCAATTTCCATGGGTGAATTGCATACGAGGGGCTCTGGCCAGGACACCCCAACAGCTCTCAGCATGGATTTTCTCATCCCTTCCTCACACCTCTGTATGTCAGCATCCACACTTGGTTTCTGATGTGATCCTTCCAGGATTCTGCGGTGTTGTGGGGTTTTGTTGTTGCTGCTGTCATTCTTGTTGTTCGTTTTTGTAGATATTTTTTTCCCCGTAGTTCAACTAAATGTCAATTTTCAAGCCACAGTTCAATTTTCACGTTGCCATCCATTCGCTCTTCTGGCTGCTGAGCAGCCTCGCCTCACCCATGAAGGGCAGGGGAGAGGCTTGTGGCTCATTCACAGCTCCAAAAACAGGGGGAGAGTATCCCAAATTCGATGGAGTGTCACCTGATAATCAAGCAATGCATTGCGGTGGAGATTCCAAATCTATTTGTAACAAAATAGAAGGACAATAACATGGAATACAATGTCTGGAATGGAAAAAAGTCACTTTTTAGAACTGAAATTACGTGGAGAAGTGAGACCATCTATGAGAGGTTTTTATCAGGGTACATTTTATGTTTTCCAAGGGATTAAAGGGATTTATATTTACTAGGCTCTCCTGAAGCTGCAGTTGTAGGAGCTGAACTCTAACCAGGGGGTGAATTCACTCTCACAAGCAGAGTGTTGTCCTGACTCTCATCACTTGGAAGACAAATAATTGAATGCAGAAGGAGCCCTTCTTAATCCTCTCTCCTGACCTTTTCCCTAACACAGGCTGGAGAATCTCACCCCATCGCATCTGCACCCAGCTCAGGCATTTCTGACTTCGTTTTTTTTGAAGTGTTTGCTATTCCCACGCACTCTGGTAAATCTTTAAACGGTTCTAGCTCCTGGTTTTTTCCCTAGTTGTGGAGGAGAAGGACACGGAAAACTACTAGCAGTATGTATGAAGGGAATTTCTTTACTTAAAGGCATGGGGAGCTGCTGGTATCTCACCAGGAGAGGGCGGGAAGGTGGGTAAGGAGTTAAAGCTCCGACCTTCAATGTGTTTGGATGGGCTGTAACCACGTTCTTGCTTCCCAGAGTAGGAGCCCAGAGCATATGGATTTGTTTTTCCTCCCAGACACCTCCAGCATGGCCTTAGCACAGTGATGGGAACACAAAATCTTGTTGTGGTCCCGCTCCTGGTGCGCAGCTACTCGAGATCCCACGGGGATCCGTCCTGTTTTCCTGCTGTGCAGGAGGAAAACACAGCAATTAACAGAAAACCAAAACAAACCCACACAGGCCATGCCTGCGGGCATGAGGAAAACTGAATTCCAAACGAAACCAGAGGAGTGGCTGAATCAACAACAAAGCTCCCAACAAAGCTACCGAGAGCCTGGCTGTGGAATGGGGCAACCCAACCACACTTCCAGGGAAGTCCGAAGGGCCCTGACACAGAGCTGAGGTTTGGTGTTGCTATTTCGGTCTTCTCATCTGTTCCCATGACTTCTGGCTGTTACTAAAGACAGTGACAGCTGGTTCCTTTATTTTTTTTTTTTTCCTATTCTCTCATTTTCTGCACCCTCAAGCCTGGAACTCACCCATCTGTATGCATCATCCCTGACTCTTCCCCAGAATCTCCAGGAGCTGCTTTCAGCCCTGGGGCAGGATCCACTGGTCAGTTCAGCAAGTGATGTCCAGCTTTAGAATCACAGAACCACGGAACTGTTTGGGCTGGAAGGGACCTTAAAGATTATCTAGTTCCACCCCCTGCCATGGGAGGGACACCTTCCACTAGCCCACGGTGCTCCAAGCCCTGTCCAACCTGGCCTTGGACACTTCCAGGGAAGTGTACATCACCATCATTATAAAGAATTTATTCCAAGTATCTAATCTAACCCTGCCCTTTTTCACCCATTCCCTCTTATCCTGTCCCTCCAGCCCTTGTCCCAAGTCCCTCTCCAGCTCTCCTGGAGCCCCTTTAGGCACTGCAAGGGGCTCTGAGGTCTCCCTGGATTTTTCCCTTCTCCAGGTGAACACCCCCAGCTCTCCCAGCCTGGCTCCAGAGCAGAGGGGCTCCAGCCCTTGTCTCCTCTGGACTCTCTCCAGCAGCTCCACGTCCTCCTGATGTTGGACACCAGATTTGGAGGCAGCTCTGCAGGTGGGGTCTCACCTGAGGGAGGCAGAGGGGCAGAATCCCCCCCTGCCTTGCTGCCCACGCTGAGGGATCAGCCCAGGACATGGGGGGTTTCAGGGATGGGTCATGTCCATCTCTCACCCACCAGCACCCCAAATCCTTCTCCTCAGGGCTGCTCTCAATCCATTCCCTGCCCTGAAGGGAAGCTGGGAAGCTGCAGCACGTCGTGTAAGACACATTAGTAACCCTGTCACACTGTCACAATGGGCTGTCACTGCTGCGGGCAAACCACGAGGAGGCAGGAAAGTCCTGACCCCAAATTGCCACACAATCCTTGTGCAACACGTGGGGAACAGCTCATGGTGCCAGAATTAACTGTATCAAGCACTTCTTTCTGACTGCAGAGGCTGAACTTGGTAACCCAGAGCTTTTTTTCCTGAATTATTAGTTAAAGAAAGCCTTAGTGTTCTAATTCTGCATCTACAGAATTTTTATTTAAAACTTGCCAAACCATGAGCATCAATCCTTGCCTGGGGGCAGGAGTTCCATATGGGCAGAGACAGGGCAAAAAAATTTCTTTTACCCAACTACAATAACAACATTTCAATATTCTTTATTGCAGGCAAAGACAGGGAAAAGGGAACTCATCCAACTTTCTGGATCGCATTTGGTCCTTGGAATACCTCAGCTGTCTTTGATGCAAAGCTGCTATGTTGCTCCTCGGCAGCACAGTGTGGACATCGAGTGTTTGGATGCTTCTTGGTGGAAGGAGACCCTGATCCATAAAAGAAGCTCCTTTTTTTGAGTAATAATTCAAAGCACCTAAAAATAACAGAACAGCCTTTTGCAGTTCCCTTCCAACCCAAACCACGCACATTTGGGTGGGGAAGTTAAAGCATTCAGGACCTGTTTGAGGGCAAAAAGCCTGTTTGAATCCTATCCGATGACTGTAGAGGGTAGGGAGAGCCCAGCCTGGTACAACCCAGTCTTCAGTTTGGGACTAATCTCCTGGGCAAACACAACCACACCTGGGTTTTGACTTGCAGGGAGCTGAGTGATTCATTTCAGTTTAAAACGTCAGTGGTAGGGAGTAACAGGGACTGCAGCACAGCAGAGTAAATCTGAGGTGAACTACAGGGCATCGCTTGGTACCACTCACCTGAGAGCCAGGGACCAAAGAAATCTCACTGTGTAGCATCCACCAGGCCTGCGGTGCAAAACAGGCTGTCAGCACCCACCCAGGAGAGCAGTTATCCCACACAGAGCTGCCCTTTGCCCCTCCTAAGGCTGCCATGGGGCATATCTTGAAGTTAAATGAGGAAAAGACTTTTACTGGAGCAAAACAGAGCTGCAGGTGGCCGGGCAGCATTGCAGTGTCCACATTGCAGCAGGGATGTCACCCCCCACCATCCCCATCTGCCTGGGTTGTATTTTATGTCCCTCTATCCCCCATTCCTCTTATCCTGTCCCTCCACCCCTTGTCCCAAGTTCCTCTCCAGCTCTCCTGGAGCCCCTTTAGGCACTGCAAGGGGCTCTGAGGTCTCCCTGGAGCCTTCTCTTCTCCAGGTGAACACTCCCAGCTGTCTCAGCCTGGGTCCAGAGCAGAGGGGCTCCAGCCCTTGGAGCAGCTCCATGGTCTCCTCTGGACTCTCTCCAGCAGTTCCAGATCCCTCTGATGTTGATGGTCCCAGAGCTGGAGGCAGCTCTGCAGGTGGCATCTCACCAGAATGCAGCAGAGGGGCAGAATCCCCTCCCAATTTAAGGAACAGAGGAGGATGATGGTGCAGTATTCTGGGTCTTTCAGGGGATGTCTCAGAGGGACAGAAAGTGAGTGCAAGATGTCACTCAGGTGAATGGGAGCTGCCAGTTGTATCCCATCCACATCCCTGAGAGCGATGACAGGGAAATATTGAGGTCCCCTGCCCACCTTCACCCTGGATGCTTTCCCTCCTCACTCTGGGGGCACTGCCTCTCCCACGTGCAGTGAGGTTTGTGCTGGGATGTGCCGAACCTTCACCCAGGCCGCAGAGATCATATCAGAGCCCCCAGAGATCTTATCAGAGACACAGAGTAGCATTCCTGGGCTGCCTCTCCATGCATCCTCTCCCTGCAGAACAAGCAGTCCTTCTGTTTCCCTCGTAAACCCATCAAAAACCAGCAGTTCTGACAGGCTGGAGCAGCAAAACCCGCATGAACCAGCCGAGGCAGAGCCTGGAGAGGGCAAACGGGTACTCTGTACTCATAAATTAACCTACTCCTGGGGTCACGGTGACTCTACAGCTGAACCCACCACTGGGGCTTTGGCACAGCTCCATCCAGGATGCATCAGCCTCTCCCAGACATTTCCCAGGCATAGCTCAGGGGCCCAGAGGCCGCTCCTGAAAGGCCATTTGGATGCAAATGCCTGTTTTCTGGAGCCCAAAGATTTTGGTTTTAGCAGTGGGCTTGAGTGCCTTTAGCCTGGAAATCCCGGGGGAAATCATCTGCTCCTCCACACTTGCATGTCCACAGCACCAAAATCAGGGGGCTCCCCCCACTCCATGGAAGTCATCTGGTCTGAGCACCCTTGTTCATACAATGCCACACAGAGCAGATTGCCCAGGTCCATGTCCAGATGGATTTTAAATATCTCCAAGGATGGAGACATCTCTCTCTGGGCAACCTGTGCCAGTTCTCGTCCACCCTCACAGTAAAAAAGCATTTCCTGGGGTTCAGAGTAATCTCCTGTGCTTCAGTGGGTGCCTGTGGCCCCTGGTCCTGTGTGTTTTACTTAAAACGTAGAATCTCCATCTTTGAGAGTGATGTCCATCCTTGGAAATCTTCAGAACCCATCTGGACATAGTCCTGGGCAACTGTCTCTGCGTGGCCCTGCTTTAGCAGGGGGTGAACCAGGTCATCTCTGGAGGTCCCTTCCTATCCCCAGCCACCTTGCAGTGACTTGTAAATTGTATGAGAAGCGGCTGAGGGAGCTGGGAAAGGGGTTCAGCCTGGAGAAAAGGAGGCTCAGGGGGGACCTTGTGGCTCTGCACAACTCCCTGATAGGAGGGGACAGCCAGGAGGGGTCGGGCTCTGCTCCCAGGGAACAGGGACAGGATGAGAGGGAACGGCCTCAAGCTGAGCCAGGGAGGTTCAGGTTGGACATCAGGAGGAATTTCTTCATGGAAAGGCTGCACAGGCATTGGAAGGGGATGCTGAGGGAGGTGGTGGAGTCCCCTTCCCTGGAGGTGTCCAAGGAACAATTGGACATGGCACTCAGTGCTCCGGCTCCAGAGCAGAGGGGCTCCAGCCCGGGGAGCATCTCCGTGGCCTCCTCTGGACTCTCTCCAGCAGCTCCACGTCCCTCTGCTGTTGGACCCCAGATCTGGAGGCAGCTCTGCAGCTGGGGTCTCACCTGAGGGGGGCAGAATCCCCCCCTGCCCTGCAAGGGCTGACAGGGTGGGGACCGATCACAGGTTGGACTCGATGACCTTGGGAGACCTCTCCCAACCTAAAAAGATTCTGTTATTCTGTCACTTTACACCCCCNACAGCAGAGGGGACAGCAGAGGGGACACTGCGAACGGTGAGTGCCGGACGGGAGAGCGGGCATTGAGTGCGGGAGGTGAGGGCAGTCACTGAGTGCGGGAGGCGAGTGTGGCCACTGAGTGCGGGAGAATGGAGAGCAGGCACTGAGTGCGGGAGGTGAATGCGGGCATCGAGAGCGGACACTGCGGGCGGTGAGTGCGAAGAGTGAGTGCAGACGCTGAGTGTGGGCGATCCCCTCTCTGCAGTCCCCTTCTCTCCCCTCGGGGCTCTCCGCCGAGGGTCCCCAGCGAGTTCCCGGTGCGCTCCGGCGGCCCCGCGCGGGTACCGCCGCTCCAGCATCCCCGCCGCGCCGGGAGCATCCTTCCCCGCGGGGGCAGCGGGATGCCGGCGGTGGTCGGTGTGCGGTGCCTGGTGCTTGCAGACACCTCCGAGATGCGGGGGGATGCGGGATCTTTCCCTCTGCGCCGCGCACAGTTGTGGTTCGTCAAGCCGGGGTTGGTTCAGTGGTCAGGAGGGTGCTGGGGAAGAGCTTGAGGAGGGGAGGGATGAGCAGGGAAACAGGTATTTTGCCTTAAATTCCTCCGTTACCGGTATCTCAAGGGCTTCCTGAAGGAGAGAGGTGGGCAGTGGTTTTTCTCCGTGTTTGTTTGAAGTGGCTGTGGGTGGATTTTCCTTGAATGACTTTGACACCCGGGGAGCTCTGGAGGCCACGGGAAGGAGATGCATAGTTCAGCCGTGAGCTGGGAGAAGAACCAGCTCCCGGTGTTTGCCTTGGAACTGCCGCCTGCTCCTTGCGCAGACACGAGCCAGGGCGCGTCTGCAAAGGGTCACCGAAGGGTTGTTCCCTGCTGATCTTCTCCAGGATGCTTCGGGGTCATGTTCCCCTTTGTTCCCCCTCTATCCCATCTGGATTTTTTCCTGGCTGAAAACACCACAAGCATCTCACTTTTTTTTTTTTTTTTTTTTTTTTTTGGGGGGGGGGGGGGG
>VXAC01008723.1:37878-87495 GCA_013399225.1 Rhipidura dahli | reverse complement strand
AGATATGACCTTTTTTTGTTTTTGTTTTTTTTTTTTTTTTTTTTTTTTTTTTGGGGGGGGGGGGGGGGGGGGGAATATTGTGGACAGTCTTAAAGCAGTCTGGTTTTCTTCAACACAAATACATAGATATATAAGTTTGGGTGAACATTTAATAGTTGGTTGTTTGGTGTCAAACCAATTCCTCTCTGGCATGAGCAGGGCTGGGTATGGAGCATCCCGAGAGCTGTGCTGAGGTGGCTTTGACTGGAGCACACCGGTTTTTACTGGGATGGAGAGGTGTACTTGTTGTGGGATGCTGTGGGATTCAGAGGTGGGAAATGATTCAGGTATCGGCAGTTGGGGGATTTTTGGGTGGGATGGAGCTTGGAGCAGCCTGGTCTAGTGGAAGGTGTCCCTGCCCATGGCAGAGGGGTTGGAACAAGATGAGCTTCAAGGTCCTTTCCAACCGAAAACATTTTAGGATTCTAGGATTGCTCACTGGGGAGTAGGGTGAGGAGGAGTGTGATGCTGCTCTGGCAGCAGTCGTTGAAAAAGAGTAAAATCATGAAAAGGTCACGAAAAAGGATGAATCCTGCAGGTCTGAAGTCTGTTTTTGCCCTCTGCCAGGGCGGGGAGGGGACAGGCAGCCATGAATTCTGAATTCTAGCAGCAGACTGTGCTCCTGCCTTGGGGTGCCGTGGTGACATGTGCTGCAAACAATTCCTAGAAACCCACACGAGGCTCATCAGGCCAAACCACACGGTTGCACATTTCCTCCTGCACAGCCGGGGAAGGTGTGGGTTAACAGCCCTGCACCCTGCAGGATTTTCTGTTTCCTGGGCATTAATTGCTTTTATTTGTTTACGCTGAAGCTGCAGCCCGTGGCCAAGCAGAGGGCTGTGTTCCTGGGGGTGCAGAGAGCAGTGGCAGGGAGGGAGGGCCGTGCCAGCGAGGCTGGGGACAAGGGAGGTGCCACTGCCAGGTCACCAGCATGAGCTTGCAGCTACTTGCACATCTTGAGTCAGGCACCAGCTTAATTTTTTATCTGCCAGGTTACGGGGTAACCCTTGCTCCTGGGTCAGACCAGTGGCCCTTTATTTGCATAAACAATTAATCATTAATAAATTCCAGAAGAAGAAATACCCAGGGAGGCTGCTGGAGGCTGCAGCTGTACAGATGTGGCCGTACCTTATGAGCTCCATCCTTCACAGAATCATGGAATGTTTTGGGTTGAAAGGGACCTTAAAGACCATCCAGTTCCAACCCCCTGCCATGGGCAGCAACACCTTCCAGTAGATCAGGTTGCTCCACGCCCTGTCCAACCTGGCCTTGGACACTTTCAGGTAGTAATGGGAAGCTTGCTCCCACCTCCTTCCCACCCTCCAAGCCCCACCAAATCCTTGGGATTGAGTAGGGTTGTAAGCATGTGGATGCAGCACGGCCGGCATCCCTTCTGGGGGCAGAAATCTGCCATCTGCCTCTTGCCTGGGGCTTTGTAACTGCAGGAAGGGCATCACTTCCATCAGTGCAAACCTAGAACCTGGCAGGGAGAGGCCATAGGGCTAAATAGGACGAGGTCCTGGATGGGGACAAAGACTTTTAGTGCAGAAGAAAGGAGAGATCGTGGCTCCACGGGGTTGGCACAGGGCTGCAGTCTGTCCCTGGCAGCCTCCTCTCTGCCCGCAGCAGCCACAGGGCTCTGCATGATTTAGATACATTTTTTTCGAGTGACCAAAGCTCTAAAATCCTCAACCTTAAAAAAAATAGTGTTTTTGTGCAAGAGGCTTTTGTGGATGACAGCAAAGCTGAGCAACCTCAGCCCCAAGGTTCTTTTGGGGACAGTCTGAGCCCCCAAACAGCACACAGCCAGTTTGGTTTGGTCATTCTGCCTGCAGGCAGATGGTTCCAGGGTTGTCCCATCAGCTGATGGATTTGAGCATGGAGGGATTTGCTGACTCGTTGAGGTCTCCCTGTGCTAGCAGGAGTTCCCAGTTCCAGCAGATCTACACTGGAGGAAGATTAGTGCTGAAGGAAATTTAGGAGGTCAAAGTGGGATGCTGCTGTGACAAATCCAGGCTCCTCTGTCAGTCAGTGCAGGGGGAAAAGCCCCAGGCACTTCACTGGCACAACTCCAGTTTCTGGAAACGGTCAGTCCCAATCCCTGTGTGGCTGAATACAGCAGGCAGGGACAGATGGGGGTGGCAGGACCAAATCCATGCCTAGGAGTGTGCTGACACTTCAGCAACCTGATGGTCATAGTTTGGGAGTATGTCCTGGTCTGGTTTGACTCCTGGTGTACTCATCCTGGGATTTCGCAGCCACCTGAAATCCAGCCCCAAAGCATCAGGTGCTGTGTTGGTTGTGTGTGAGAAAAGTCGTGAGCGGATCAGGAAAGCACAAACAGCAAAGGATTAGTGAGATCAGGAAGAAAAGCTGGGGAATATTACCTCGCCCTTGAGCAATTTTTGATACAGGGGGAGTGGATTTGCCAGAGGAGGGAATTCTCAGCCAGGGTCTGTGAGTAGAATTAGTGAATGTTAACTGGTGCTGCAGGTGGGTTTCTTTTCTTTTTTTTTCAGGAATTATTGGCTGTGTTATCAGCAGCATGGCCAAGCTCTAACCCAGGTTAGGCATGAGGAAACTGCAGCTGTGCTATCACAGCACACCAGAAATGTGCCATTCCCTAACATGGTTTGGGGAGATAGCACAGTCCAGGAGTTGTTCCCAGCTGACAGTTTGTGTGTGGCCACCCATTTGAGGGGTGCAGCAGCAGCACAGGAATGGCCAAGCCAGCCCAGCTGATCTCTGAGCACCTGATGTTGTGAAAATCAACCCCCCCTGCACGTGATGCTTGGACTCTCACAATAAATCCACTACTCTCATCCAACCTTTGGTTTCCTAACTCTGGGGTTCCATTCCCCTGCTTTGCTCCCCCAAACGCCGCAGGGCCTCGGGGGTGCCCCCCTTGTTGGGATGTTTTGCTGCAGGGACGTGGTGTTTGCCAGCAGCTTTGTTTTGCTCTGTGCCCTCCGAGCACAGCGTTCCCTGCGCTGGCTCCGCTGCTCTCATCCCCTGGCCCCATCCCAAAACTCAGGCAACGCTGAGCCCATGTCAAGAGGCACTTGCTGCTCAGCACGGCTGAGCTGGCTGCTGGCCCAGCTCCCTTCCAGGCCAGGAATTGCAGGGGAGCTGACACTGCCATGGCTTCCGTGGGGGATCCTGCCATCTCCCGCCGGCTTTCATGGCTCGACTCCCAGCATCACGGGACGTTCGTTTCCTGAGGGACACAAGCTTGGACAAACCCTGCTTGGGCTGCACACTGTGTGTGTGTGTGTGTGTGTGTGTGTGTGTGTGTGTAGAGAAAGGGAGAATTTAAGCCATCTTCTTTTATTTGAAATTTTTCACGAGGTTATTTTGACCTTCGTAGCAGATCAGGTTGTTTTATGTCATGCCCTTCAGTAGATTACATGGCATCACCTTTAACCTTCCAGAGCATCCCAGCCTGTGCAGATCCCCATTGAAGGAGTGATAGGAATTGGGCTGATGTTGATCTAACAGGGTACCTAAGTGCCTTGAGAGAAATAAAATCTTCTGTGCAATGCACTGTTGAGTCCCAGCACTGCCCAGTGCATTAGGAGCACAATATCTCATTTCCATCAGGCAGATGAGGACTGATACCCCCATTTCTTAGACGGGGAAGCGTAAACCCAGTTTACACAAGTCCCAAGTACCTGGCCCCTCTCTAGTGGTGGGGATTTACACTTCTTTGATGCTGGAGTACAGATCAGTCCTTCATTCCCTGCTGCCTGCCCTGGCAGGGCTGGTCCCTGTCACAAACCATCAGATCATGGAATCACAGACTTGTTTGGGTTGGGAGAGACATTAAAGCTCATCCAATTCGACCTCCCTGCCATGGGCAGGGACACCTTCCCCTATCCAGGTTCCTCCAAAACCCATCCAACCTGGCCTTGGACACTTCCAGGGAGGGGGCAGCTAAAGCTTCTCTGGGCTCCCTGTGCCAGTTGTAAATCCCATGTAAATCCGAGTAACTCCCTGCAGAAGGGATCTGGGTATTCCTGCTGCAGTTTGGAGGAATTCTGGCACCTGAATGTGTGGCAGGAGAAGGAAGCAGGTAATACCAAGACTGCACAGGAACTGCTGCTTGAGCCAGTCCACGGCCTCTTACTTTCTCATCTCTGGAGGGGCCTTTCCAAAACACCGGGCAGAATGGGATGGAGGAGCTGGGACTGTGCTCCCAGGATGATCTTTCAACGTTTTCTCCAGCCCTTCACAAAGGGTTAATTACAGGAGGAGATGTTTGTGCTCAGGGAGGACCAGCCTTCGGACAACAGGCTTTGGGATGGGGCTTATCCAGCGCATCTGAGCTGGGTGCAGCCTCTCCCAGAGCCGAACTGCTCCCTGCCACCCTGGCGCTGTAGGAGCTGTGACAACAAAATTAACCCCATGTAGGAAGGGGTCACAATAAAACCCCAAGCTTCAAAAGGACCTGGAGTCCCCCCAGGGACTTTTGCTCAACTGCCAGGAGAGAGGAATTCAGGAATTAATCACCTGCAGCTCTCCAAACCAGTCTCTTGGCCACTGCTGTTATTTTCATGCCGTCCACAACCACTTCTCTTTTTTTTTTTTCTATTTAAATGCAATGCATTTATTAAAGTCTTCCCCAAAGCTGAGTACCCCCGGTCCTCCCTGCTTTGTTTACCAGGAATTACGGCCTTTTTGGAAGCCTGTGTAAACCTCTGATGCCTGAATACCAGTCTGCAAGCAAATCTATCACATTGGTGTAGCCTCAATCCCAGACAGTGAACTCGGGGGCCAGAACGGTGGGAAAATCGACCGTACTGTGTAGGTTGTTTTCTCATTGAAACCCTTCCATCAGACTGTGACTAAAAAGCAAAAGAGCTGGGAAAAAGCTCGGGTTTCCAATTACCCTCTTCAAAAGGGAGAGAAAAATTGGAACAGGATCGTTCTCCTCCTGTGCCGGGAGTTTTTATTGTGGATGTAATGATCCAGCCTGGCCATCATCCACGCCCTCCTTCTCGCCTTGCAGCTCCCTCCCTGAACAAACGATACTTGGTTGCTGTTAATTGGGAGCAGCCAAAATAACTGAATCCCCCGGAGATGGGGGTGAGGACGGAATCTCAACGAGACGCCCCGCCGATGAATGTGGCTTTCAGCTGCTCCTACGCCCCCGTGAAGGGAAAAGAATAGGGGCTCTGTGAAAGTGAAACAGCTAGTGCTGACCTTGGGTTTCTGGGTTGGTGCTTTTTTGTTGTTGGTTGGTTTGGGTTTTTTTTTTTTTTTGCCTTTCTCTCACTTTTCTAACGTTAATTGCTCGTCACTTTGTCTCATCACATGATCGCTGGAAACTGCCAACTTGTTCTCACTCGCTCATATCACAGGGTTTGAAATAAGCAGGCCACCAGGTTCCTGATTCAGTGCTGTTCAGCCCAGTATCAGATGTGCTTCTTGTGATTTCAGACTATTATTTTGAGAATCTCTGCCCCCCACAGCCTGATCAAAACTGGCATTTTCCAGCTCTGAAAGCCTGCCTGGAATAATCTGTGCTGTCGGGGAGATGTGCAGTGCCCAGGCTCTCTGAGGCGATGCTCGCTGCATGCACTGAGCTCTGGGGACGAGAGGCGGTGGCAAAATGCTGGCATGAGCACGAGCGGTGCAAGCCGGAGCCAGGCTGTGCCTGGGACAGAAGCTGCCTGTCTCTCTCACACCCTTGTCAGCATGCAAAGCAGGCAGGCCATGGCCTGCATTCCCATGCATTCCTATTCCCAGGGTCAATTGCCACCTTCTCATGTATTGCCTTTGCTCTTTACGGGCAGTTTTCAGCAGGTTTCTCTGCAGGAGATGAGCATTGACTCTGCTCTCTGTGGGTCTGTGCCCTCGTGGAGCTGGATTTCAGTTCCTGATGTCCTGGGGTTCACTCTGGCACTAGTCTGTGTTCCCCAAGATGTAAGGAGTTTCAGCATGTCCTTTCTTCTTCTGCCTCACCACCATCACCATTGAATGACAGAATCCCAGAATGGTGTGGGTTGGAAAGATCATTTTTCTCCAACCCCTCTGCCATGGGAAGGGAAAAATTCTTCCCTGTAGGTTGGTGAGGCCCTGGCACAGGTTCCCAGAGAAGCTGTGGCTGCCCCTGGATCCCTGGAAGTGTCCAAGGACAGGTCAGACTGGGCTTGGAGCAACCTGGGTTCATGGAAGGTGTCCCTTCCCATGGCAGAGATGGAATGAGATGATCTTGAACATCCCTTCCATCCCAAACCCCTCCAAAATTCCATGATCTGTCAATGAACTCCATTAGCTGCAAGGAGCCAGAACAGTCTGGCTGTACATTGGAACGGGGCAGAGCGACTGTTGCCTTCTGTTCACACCATGCCCTCATAGGAGTGCCCCAAAGTCAAAATTTGTCTTGCCTCCCGAAATTTAGGCATGTTACTACACAGGGACACACAAACTGCTGAATGAACTGCATGTCCCATCATAGGTCAGGACCCTGCAGACCCTTAGGAGAGAGACAAAGGCTTCATGAGTGTGCACAACATTAACTCTCCAGCAAGTATGCTCTCTTCAGCATTACCCATCTGTGACACTAAAACAGCATTTCCAGGGACCGTTTTGCCTTCTGTGGCTAAGGCAGCTCCATCACATGCAGCAGGCAAATTCCCCTGTGGCAAACGGGAAAAAAAAACAGCCTTGAGAGATGCTAAGGGAGAAAAGCCTAAGTAGTGTAGAGCAGAAAGAGCTTTCTGGAAAATGAAACTTGATTATGACAGCTCCCCTCTGCTAGAATACGGAAGCAACATGAAAATATTTTGTCTCTTATCAGATGCTTTGGGTTTCTACAGGAAGTGAGACTTGCTACCTGTTCGAGAGTCTGCTGTGACTTTGCTCTTTGTGCTGTCTCACCCTGGGACTGCCAGGGCCCACCTCCCTGCTTTCAGAAACTCTCTCATGGTGTTTAACACTGTCCTGTCCTCTGTATTGCCAGCCTAGCGGGGGTCTCCCATCACAAAATCGCAGAATGGTTTGGGTTGGAAGGGATTTTAAAGCTTCTCTAGTTCCAACTCCCTGCCACAGGCAGCCACTAGACCAGGTGCCCACACAAACTATCTCTGTCTCACCTCTGGACACAGCTGGGATCTCACGTAACAGGAGAAAAATTCACTGTTTTCCACACTCAGGCAAAATAATTACCTGCATTTACTTTTTTTCTGCCACCTCCATCCCCTGCAGCTCCAGTTGTGTGAATATAAGCTTAGGAGACAAATTCTGCTCTTGCAAACCTCTGTGTGTGTTGGTTTCATGAGAGTAACCACGGACCTGCAGTCTAGTGGGGCCCAACCAGGACCTATTTCAGTTCAAATACAGGCATTTGTGATAAATTCTCTTCTGTGTGACACAAACACCAGCAGGGAAGAGAGGTATCTAGGTTATTGGGAAACAGGGGGTATTGGGAATTAATTTAATGCCAGGAGTTGTTCTCCACACATTAGGATCCTGCTGTGCCCCGAATCTGAATCTTGCCAGCCAGAGCTTAGCAAGTCTGGAGGTTACCAAGGAGCAGAGCAGAGGAGTGCCCAGCACTGGGTTTGGCTGCTCTCAGCATCCAGGGACATCTCTGGCAGTCCCTCAACATTGGCTCCATGGATGCTCCCAAAGCTCTGCTGCTGTACCCAGACTGCAGCCAGCTTGGATGCAAAGCCTCTCGTTTCTTCATTCTCTCTCAGTCCTGATGCTTCTTACTTGTGGGGAGATGAGGGCTGCCAGGTTTGGGACTGTGGATTGCTCCGCTTCTCCCTCTGCCATACTCACTTCAGTAACCCATGGGCAAGCTGTGTGACAGGGGAGCTTGAGTTTCTTTGCAACCTCCATGATTTGGTTGGGACCCACTTAACGCATGTGTACACAGGCAGGTTATCCCTTAGATGAGTAATTTATATCCCAGTTTTGTCCCTGAGCATTTTGTTCTGGGTTAAGGGGTGAAAAATCACCTTCATAAATCATTGGATGCTTTCTTGCCAACGAACTGCTTCCTGCACTCTCTTGTTGGCAGCTTGTGGCTACTGAACACGCTCCAAGCAGAGTGCCTGAGGAAGTGGGGAGGAAGGGCAGGCTTGTGACATTGCTGTGGCCATCTAATGCAGGCTGAATGACAGGGACAGGGCTCTGCCATCCTCCTCTGTGCTGAATTTAGGTCAGGGGACAGATACCCTTGGGAATCTGGTACTCCCTCAGACCCTTCTCTAACTCCCCAGGAGATCTGCTACCTCTAAACTAGACAATATTCATAGAATCATGGAATGGTTCACATTGAAAGGGACCTTAAAGATCATCTTTTGCCAACCCCCTGCAGTCCCCTGAGCAGGGACACCTTTTGCTATCCCAGGTTGCTCCAAGCTCTGTCCAGCCTGAACAGTTCTGGCAGTGGGGCAGCCCCAGCTTCTCTAGGCAACCTATGCCACCCTCACAGGGAAGCTTTCCCAATGTCCCATCTATCCCTGCCCTCTGGCAGTGGGAAGCCATTTCCTCTTGTCCTGTCCTTCCAGACCCTTGTCCCAAGTCCCCCTCCAGCTCTCTTGGAGCCTCTTTAGGCACTGGAAGGAGCTCTCAGGGCCAGTATCTTGCGGGTGCCATGGCTAATCCCACTGGGAATGGCAGCATTCTCTTCTCCCCAGTGCACCACCATTAACATTTCCTCTTTCTCCCATCCCTGCAGGGCAGGAAGACGACGTTCCCTGGTGCAGGGCTGAAGGCAGCAGGATGACAGCCATCCTGGAGCGGCTCAGCACACTGTCCCTCAGCGGGCAGCACCTCAGCCGGCTGCCCCGGCTGCTGGAGGACGGCTTCCCCAAGATGCCCTGCACGGTGAAGGAGTGCGAGGTGCCGCAGCTCTTCCGGGAGCCCTACATCCACAGCGGGTACCGCCCCACCGGCCAGGACTGGCGCTACTACTTCCTCAGCCTCTTCCAGAAGCACAACGAGGTGGTCAACGTGTGGACTCATCTCCTGGCGGCACTGGCCGTGCTGCTGAGGTTCAAGACGTTTGTGGAGGCCGAGCAATTGCTTGTGGACGCGTGGTCCTTGCCATTGCTCATCTTTGTCCTCTCCTCTGTCACCTACCTGACCTGCAGCCTCTTGGCCCACCTGCTGCAGTCCAAGTCGGAGCTGTACCACTACACCTTCTACTTCGTGGACTATGTTGGAGTCAGCATCTACCAGTATGGCAGTGCCCTGGCTCATTTCTACTACAGCTCTGACCAAGCCTGGTACGACAAGTTCTGGCTTTTCTTCCTACCAGCAGCAGCTTTCTGTGGCTGGTTGTCCTGTGCCGGCTGCTGCTACGCCAAATACCGGTACCGACGGCCTTACCCCATCATGAGGAAGATGTGCCAGGTGATCCCAGCAGGGCTGGCTTTCATCCTGGATATCAGTCCCGTGGCTCACCGGGTGGTCGTGTGTCACCTGGGGGGCTGTGAGGAAGATGCTGCTTGGTACCACACATACCAGATACTGTTTTTCCTTATCAGTGCTTATTTCTTTTCCTGCCCTGTCCCTGAGAAGTACTTCCCTGGCTCCTGCGATATCGTTGGCCATGCCCACCAGATCTTCCACACCTTTCTGGCCATCTGCACCCTGTCACAGCTGGAGGCCATTCTTTTGGATTACAAGAACAGGCAGGAGATTTTCCTGAAGAGACATGGGCCTGTCACCGTTTATCTCTCCTGCATCTCTTTTTTTGGCTTGGTGGCCTGTAGTGCCATCACAGCTTACATCCTGCGACGCAGGATCAAGGCCAGCCTGGCTAAAAAGGACTCCTGAGAGTCACGGACGTGACAGGCATGACATCACCAGAGAAATTCAAGAAAAGGGGGCATAACATACTAGAGACATGACTGTCTTATTTGCCTAACATGCCGTGACTAACCAGGACCCTGGATTCAGATGGAGGGGTAGACACGTCATGCTGGATGCATTTTCACAGCAGGGATTGTGTTTTGACATCCAAGGGGGGGACATGGAGTGTTTTAAACCAGAACAAGTCACTGAACCAAGGATGCTGGAATAGGCAGAGGTTCCTAGTTCATTCTGGTAGAGCTGTGGGTGAGACCTTGCAGAAGGTCAGGGAGGGCAGCCTGGAGGCTGTGGGACTGTAGAAGGGTGTGCCAGGGCTCACAACACCATAAGGACCACAGCTGGGTGTGATGACCTCTCTGGGTTTTGCAATCTCTGTGGGGGAACTGTTCCTATCAAAGGCAGTAGGAAGGTTTTGGGAAGTCTGTGTTTCTAGGGTTCAGGTGTGAGGGCACGTGTGGCACAGTGGCTGGCAGAATCCTTTTCCTGTTCTAGCCAGAGGTTCTCTGTACACTCCCCTTATCAAGTGTGTCAATGCCAGGTCGCTTAGGTGGCTTTGGGAAAACATCTCTGAAGATCCAGGCTTGACCTGGGGTCCTCTGGGACAAACTGGGTCTGTGTTATCTGTCTAGGGAGCCTGACCAACCTCTAGCAATGTCCATGAAGTGTGGCATAACCTGGGTGTGATCTGTTTGATACAGGAAAGGCTCTGCTCCTCCAACAGCACTGCTGTGGTCACAGTCAAAAGGGTATGAGGGTCAAGGAGTCTTTATTCCCCTCTTAATGGTGCTTTGTGCCCTTGGTGAGCCCTGTGGGAAGGCTCACCTTGAAGCTGCAGGGTTGCTTTTCTGCGACCGGTGGGGTTGTGACTCTGGCATGTTTTTATCAGTATTAGATGAAGGTGGAACAGCAAAAGCCAGGAGTAGGGTGACAAAATAAGGGTCCTGCACAACCATGGGATGGGTTTGTCCTTGGGACTTGGTGATTACCGTGTGGAGTAGCAAAGATAATGGTCAGGGTCACCTAATGTCCATGGGTCACTCCTGTCCAAGGTAACAAAGGCTGGGTTACTGTGTCCCCCAGTAGAGGAGTCTCTTCTGTGCTTGCCTGGGGGGAATGTTGAATATGGAGCCACCAAGGAGGTTTAAATCCTTGCTGAAACCAAGGAATCCATGGGATCTAGCCCAGCCATGGATTTGTCTCACTGAACTGAAGGGCAGGCAAATGAATTGTGATTGCTGGTTCTGAGCAGGCAGAGTGTAGGGTTGGGGATATGGTTGGTGAGGGCAAGCACTGATTTCTGCACTTCATCTGTGTTTTAGCTCTGAGATATGTGTTTGTTTATGCTCCATGTGTGTGCATAGGATTTATTATCAAGAAAGGCTTTGCCATGGCATTTTTTATCTCCAGAGCCTTCTAGCTGGGTTAAGATTAACCTAAAGGAAACAGTGCTGTCCCACTGGAGGAGCAAGGTGGGCCAGACAACAGATTTGTTAATAGGTGGTGGAAAACAGACCTGTAAATAGGTACTTTGCTGGTCCTGTGTTTTGTGGGTAAATTTGGAACTTGTGGCCCTATAGAAAATGAAATACAAAGGGTGAGGGAAATAAGTTTAGATTATAGGAGAAGAAATCATAGGAAAGCCTTCAGGAGGTCATCAAGTCCACCCTTTTCTCATCAGTCCTGGCCTCCTGGTTTACATCCAGTCCAGCTAAGAAATTACTTCATTTCTTAGGGTGTTATTGACAGTACAGCTATGCTGACCTAGCAGAAAATCTGTCTCAGGGGAGATGCCAAGCAGGGATGGTCCCACTTCCACCTCACTGAACCCCTTCCCATGCACAGAAGCTCATCTCACCATGGAGCGAGCCAGTGCCGGGAGAGGGATCATCAGGAAGCCAATCCTACTGAAAAAATGTCAGTAATTTTCGGCTGGTTTTAACTCTGAGCCAGCTCACTTGGACAACATGGCTGCCTGCAGGGAAGGGCTGGAGTGGAGGTGGAGTGGAGGCCAGCAGCAGTTCCTCCTTGCATGGCAGCTGGCTGCTCAACTCAGCTGTACTGATGGACTGCTCCCTCCATGGCCTCTGGCTTTGTTTGTGGGTCTCCTCCCAGTTTGAGGAAAGTCTTCCAGTGGGAGCAGCTTTTTCTCACAGCCTAATTTGGCTTGGTTTTGGGGTAAGTAAGGCAGAGTAAGGCACTGGGTGTGGAACTGGCTGGACAGTATCACTGGGTTCCTGTGCAGAAACAGAGGGAAATCAGGCTGGTCCGGAGCTCATTTCTGGGATAAAATGGAGAAGGATTTGGCATGGCTGATAATAGCAAACCTGCTCTGCTGCTACCTGGAGTTACACTGGTACCAAAGGAAGGGATCACCCAGGTGTCCCCTTCTCTGAGGGTTCGAAAACAGATGACATGGCCTGCCCTTGTCGAAGGAGGGTGAGTACAGTAATGTCATCTCGTTCAGGGACAGGGAGAGGAGCCCATGGCTCTTCCAAGGTACTTTGGATTGTATCTTCTCCTCCCTGGCTGAGCAGAAGTGACACTTCTCTGGAGCAGTGGTGTGACAGTGGAGGTGTTTTTGCTCACTCCCACATTTCCCCTCAGGTGAAGCCGCTCCTGTCTCTGCGTGGCCCTGCACTCCCACCTGGAGCCGACCTCCTGGTTACGATGATGGGTGGAGTGAGCGGGGACCTCCCGTACTGATCTGTGCTGCTGTGAGGATGCGCCCTTGTGTCACAAGGGGCTCACCAACACTGGAGCTTCCTGCATCCCTGTCTCCATCCTCCTCTTCCTCCATCCAGCTTCTTTCTTTCCTTCATCCCCAGACTTCATCCTTGTGCCTTATGCACCTGGCTGCCTTCCTGGGCAGACTCCACATGCTGCAGTCTGCTGAACTTCAGCTGAGAAATGGCTGTGGAAGCTTTGCCAGTGATCCAGAGGAGACCAGGGCTGCATCTGGAAAGAGCCAAAGTGCTGCTGTGATAAATGCTCAGTTTGTCTGAGAGCTCCCCAAGACCTTCTTCTTGGGCTCACTGCTTGGAGCAGGTCTCCTCCATCCTGGTGTTCCTAAGGAGGCATGGCTGGGAAGGATGTACCAGTGGCCAGGCTTGGTGAAGAGCTGACCACCAAAGATTGAGCACACCTGAGATCCCAAAAGGACTGAGGTCACAGTCCTCTCCCTCAGGAATCTCTGGTCCTGAGGCGGTATTATTGCAGATCTTGCAAACTATGACAGCTCCTAAGAATTCATCCCAATGTGCCTTGTGTTATTCCTTTTTGGGTTTAATCCTGAAGGAATCTGAAGATCAGAGGCAGCCTCTTTGCTGTCTGCTGGTCTGTGGTTGCTTCTTACCAGCCAATTCCCACTGTCAGGGTTTGCTCAGTGTATGGAGCAGGAGGGGAGGATGGAGACAGGTGCCTTCAATTTGTATTTATGCCTAATTTGTGTAACGAGGCAAGGACGGGTTCCTCATGTCCCTTGCAATTTACATCTTTTACTGACAAGATTATTTTTAAGCACTGTTTGTTACTAAACAGAAGTACAAAAGAGTTTGCATTTTTTTTTCCTTTGGGAAACAGGGGAGGGTATGAGTGTTCCTTATTAACCATCTCCTTCCCAACTCCCATCTGCTGACTTTGTATTGTTGAAAACATTGACAACATTTTAAGCTTTGTACTGTACTGGTCTTTATTTGAAAACTTCAGTGGAAAAAAAAAATCTGTGAAAGCAAAACAATGATGTGGTGTGAAATTTCCAAATGCACAGCTACAGAAGGTTACGAGTCATTAGAAAGGGGATAATAATTATGGGGAGATATATTAGAGTGATAATAATAACAATAATGAACAACAGGGTGTGGTCTTATCTGGGCATCTCAAAGCACTTTCCAGGTTTCATGATACCTATTGGATTTCATTCCCTTCCCACAAGGGAAGTGCAGAATGGCTGCCCTGACACTGATTAGAGAAATTTTAGTTCAACATCCACAATCACAGAAGGGTAGAGTTTGGAAAAGATCTCTGGGGGCTGCTTGGTCCGACCCTCAGCTCAAGCAGGGGCCCCCAGAGCTGGTTGTTCAGGTCCATGTCCAGATGGATTTTGACTGTCTCTGAGGATGAAGACTCTTTTGCCTCTCTGGGCAACTGTGCCAGTGCTTGGCTATCCTCAAAGTAAAAACATGTTTCCTGATGTTCAGAGGACTCTCCTGTGTTCCAGTGGGTGCCTGTAGCCTCTGGTCCTAGCACTGGGTCCTGGCACTGGGACCTGGCACAGAGCCTTGCCCTGTCCTCCTTGCACCCTCCCTTCAGGGATTTATATACACCTATAAAATCTTTAAATATTCCCTGACGCCTCTTTCTTCCACCAAGGTGCATATTCCTTGCTCCAGCCCTTCCCCCTGGTCTCAGGGACCAGGGATTCCTGAAGGGTTGGTCTTGATGGTAAAGACTGAGGTGAAGAAGGCTTTTCCATGCTCTCTGTAGCCAGCTCCTGCATCTTACTCAGCAATGGGCCCACAACATTTTCCCTACTCTCCCTTTTGTCACCCTACAGAAACCCTTATGGTTGTCTTTGACATTCCCAAACAGATTCCAGTTGGACTTTGCCTTTCCTCATCCCTGCACACTCATGTAATGTCTCTGCATTCCCTTCTATCCATGTCCTTGATTTCACCTTCTCTCTGCTGCTTCTGTTTGAGTTTTGCCAGGAGATCCCTGTTTATCCATTCAGGCCTGCTGGCATTTTTGCCCAGCTTCCTGCTCATTGGAATGGACTGTTCTAGAGCTTGGAGATGACTCCTTCCAGGCCTCCTTATCCCAAGGCACTCCACCAAGGAGGCAGAGGCCTTTGAAGAGGCCACAGTCTGAAGTCTAGAGGTGGTTGATGTTTACCCTCCTCCCTTCCCTCAGGATCCTGAACTCCACCAGCCACGTCTGCCTTTGACCCCGACATCCCCAGCGAACCACGGCTGGTGAGTCTGATGTCCAGCAAAGCAGCTCTCCTTGTTGGCTTCTCCATCACTTGGAGGAGGGAGGTACCAGCACTGCATTCCACAGCCCTCCCGGATTGCAAATCATTGAACCATAGAAGGGTTTGGGTTGGAATGGACCTTAAAGATCATCCAACCCCGGCATGGCCAGGGATACCTTCCACTAGACCAGGTTTCTCAGGACTCCATCCAACCTGACCTTGAATGTTTCCACAGGTGGGGCATCCACAGCTTCTCTGGACATCCAGTGCCAGGGCCTCACCACCCTCACATTAAATAATTTCTTCCTAATATCCAATCTAAATCTACCTTCTGTCAGTTTGAATCCATTCCCCCTTGTCCTGTCACTACGTTTTTGTAAATAGTCCCTCTCCACCTTTTGTGTCAGCTCCCTTCAGGAACTGGAAGGCCATAGTTAGGTCACCCCAAAGCCTTCTCTTCTCCAGGATGAACAATCCCAGTTCTCTTGGCGTTTCCTTTTAGGAGAGGTGCTCCACCCTTCTTGTGTTGTCCTTCCAGCTGGGATTATCAGGGTGGATGAAGTTCTTCATGAGGCCCAGGGCCTGCAAAGAGGCAGCTGCGCAGTGCAGTGTCACCCACAGTGGTTATCCCTTGAACCCTTCCCCGTAAGCTCTCCATTGGCTCATCATCCCTGCAGAATTCCAGGCACTCGAGCTGTTCTCTCACTCAAGGGCAGCTCCCTCTCCTCACCTTCTTGGCTTGTCTGTATCCCTCCATTGCAACACTCGGGTCATGGGAGCCATCCCACCACGCCTTCCTGACCCCAACAAGATCACAGCCCTGCGGATGCACCCAGTCATGCCCAGTCCCCACACTGCTGGTGTTCTCTATGCACACTTCAGAGAGACACCCCAGCACTTCCCAGATTTAGGGATCCCAGTTTTAGGGATTCCTCCATCATGTGGTGTTTTGTTGATTTTCTGTTCCTTTTCTGTCACATTGCTCTGTGTCCTCAGTACATCAGCCTTGTCTGGGAGGATTGTGTGTGATCACGTGCATCATTTATCAATTTTTCCTGAATTACAGTACTTAAAATCTCTAGAATATATTCTATTTTTCCTTCCAATAGCCAATAATTTTAATTATTGTTTCTTCATATAACACACAAGGCTTCTGCAAGTTGTGTTTTTACCCACCAGAGGGCGAGTTGTCTCCATCTGTCTCTTCCAGTGCCATGAAAGCAGAGCCAGGTAAATTCCTTTTCCCTTTCAGGAGTAGATAGCAGGGAAGCTGAAAAGGCTCATCTTGACCTTGGCAAGTGAGACTTGTCTGTACAGAAGTTGTCAAGGATGCAGCTTAATCCAGATCTTCTTAGTTCCACTTCAGTTCCTTATTTGTCCTCTTTACTGCTTTAGAGTCACTGTTCCTGAGCACCAGCTTCTGCTCTGGCTTTTCTTCTGCTTTCTTCTGTGGAATCCCTGAATAGTTCGGTTTGGAAGGGACATCAAAGACCATCTTGTTCCAAACCCCTGCCATGGGCAGGGACACCTTCTGTTAAACCAGGTTGCTCAGCCTGGCCTTGGACACTGCCAGGGATCCAGGGGCAGCCACAGCTTCTCTGGGCACCCTGTCCCAGGGCCTGCCCATCCTTACAGGGAAGAATTCCTTCCCAATATCCCATCTAATCCTGCCCTCTGGCAGTTTAAAACCACTGCCCCTTGTCCTGTCACTGCATACCTTTGTAAATAATCCCTTTTTGGAGGGCAGAGTCCCTTTAGGCACTGGAAGGGGCTTCAAGGACTTCCCGGAGCCTTCTCCAGGCTGAACATCCCCAGCTCTCTCAGCCCGTTATCTTTACAGGCTGTGCACCAGGCACTCTGCCACGCAGCCTTGTCACAAATCTGCTGTCACTCTCCTTGGGGATGATCCTTGGCACACAGAGGCAATTTTCCTTCTCTGAAACAGGCCCCGTTGCCTGTTAAATGCTGTCTGGATATTGCAGCTTGAAAAATCAGAGTGAGTGCTCGATCAGAGACCTGCACCTGGGTCTGAGTCAGCCCTCACAGCAGCAGCTTTGCTGTCTTCCAGCCCTGCTTGGCCTTCAGTCCATTATTTTCCTTTCTAAGCTCATCGGCCTCATTCTTTATCTCGCACCGTCTGGCTTTCTTCTCTCTCCCACACCATGCTCAGACAGACGGTCTGGCTGCCTTTCTCCCTGCTTAACTTCTGCTTACAAAACCCTGCGATCTGCTGCCTGCCCTTGGATCACAGCCTGGCTTGGCTGGTGTTTTGCTGATCAAGAGAACAAAGCAAAGACGCACGAAAAAACGTTTTTAATTTTTTCATAGAATCCTAGAAGGTTTGGGTTGGAAGGGACCTTCAGGATCATCTCGTTCCAACCCCTCTGCCATGGGCAGGGTCACCTTCTACTTAACCAGGTTTCTCCCAAATCCTGTCCAGCCTGGCCCTGAACACTTCCAGGGATGGGGAATCCACTTCTTTTTGGGAATCCACAACTTCCATAGGCAACAAACGACTTCTGTTTTCCATGGTGGTGGATTTGTCTCTGTTTTCTCTCTCACATTATGGAGTGACTTTTGCACAATCACCTTTCCCTTGATGGTATCCCCAATGCTTCTTTTTGCCCCTTGCTCCAGAAATAAAAAAACATGTTTCAAAGAGGGGGGTTATATCAGTGCTACATATTTCACTATTTCACAACTATATACATTTTTATAGATGTATATACACATCACAAACTGACACAACCACTCCTGTTAAAACATTTAATCACTCCAGGTTTGGATTTATGCCTTCACACCTACTCCTCACTGTGGGCACTGCAAAGGGCATGGGAAAACTCCCCAAAAAGAAACAGTCCGGATGCCACCACCCGTTGTGGAGGCCAAGACATTTTAATGTGAGCGGGCTGAGGGCTACGAGGGAGACACCTATGAGGGGGCTCTGAGGGCGAAACGAAAGGCTGTGAGAGGGATACCAGCGGACTATGAGGAGCTCTGAGGGGAAAATCCTTAATAAAACAGGATTAACGCTTCCCACGTTCTTTTTTCACGCTGCGGGGGCCGAACTCCCCTCACGGGGGTTGGGGGGGGCGGCTCGGCCCCTCACAGCTCTCCCGGTTGCCGCGGCGCGCGGCGCTCACCGCGCAGGCGCGGGAGAGAGGCGCGCAGAGCCCCGCGCATGCGCACTGGGCGCGCGGGCGGTTGCCGTGGAGACGCGTCAGCGGGGCCGGGCCCGGAGCAGCGCCGCCGCCGCCGCCGCCATGAGCTCGGGGCCGGAGCCGGGGCCGGGGCCGGATCTGGGGCCGGGGCCGCGGACACGGCCGGGGACAGGGACAGAGCCCGGGATCGGGTCCGGGCCTGGGCTGCCCTTCCTCCCCGGCTGCGCCATCAAGGACCCCACGGTGAGCGCGCCCGCCCACTGTACCCCTGCTGTACCCCCTTCCCACGGGAGTCCCCCCCGCATCCAGGTGGGCTGGCCTACCTGAGAGGTGCCCTCAAAAGGGTCTCTGCACCCCCCCACACCCGCTCCAGGTGGTACCTGGTATCGCCTGAAGGCACTATCTTGGAATCTGGTGCTCCCTCAGACCTTCCTCTAAATCCACGGGAGTCCTGGGACCCCTAAACTCGGCAATATTCATAGAATTGTGGAACAGTTTGGGCTAGAAGACAAATGGTTTGGGTTAGAAGACCTTAAAAACCATCTCATTACATCCCCTGCCATGGCCAGGGACACCTTCCACTATCCCAGGTTGCTCCAAGTCCCCATGTCCAACCTGGCCTTGAGCACTGCCAGGGATCCAGGGGCAGCCACAGCTTCTCTGGGCACCCTGTGCCAGGGCCTGCCCACCCTCACAGGGAACAATTCCTTCCCAATATCCCATCTAACTCTGCCCTCTGGCAGTTTGAAGCCATTCCTCCTTGTCCTGTCCCTCCATCCCTTGTCCCAAGTCCCTCTCCTGTTCTCCATGGAGCCCCTTTAGGCACTGGAAGGGGCTCTGAGGTCTCCCTGGAGATTTCTCCAGGTGAACACCCCCAGCCCTCCCAGCCTGGCTCCAGAGTAGAGATGCTCCAGCTCTTGGAGCATCTCCATGGTTTCCTCTGGACTCGCTCCAATGAATCCATGCATTTCTTGTGTTTTGGGTCCAGACCTGGATGCAGCACTGCAGGTGGGGTTTCACAAGGGCACAGTAGAGGGAGAGACAGCTCCTCCAGTGAACATGTTACCCTCTGAACCCACCCCAAGGGAGCCTTGTGTTCTTCCCTCAGACCATCCTCTAACTTCCCCAAGATGCCTGGTACCTCCTGAATTCACCAAATATCCCTGACACAACTTGATGTCCTTTGAACCCATGTCCTGGAAACGTCAAACTCACCAGACCCTGGTACCCTGCACATGACCCCCAAAGAACCTGGTGCTCTGTAAACTCATTTGATGCTCTCCAGCAGATTTAATATCCACTTAACTCTCCCCCAGGGACTTGGTGTTTCCCAAAGCCACCAAATACCTGCTGGACTCACTTCATGGGGATCTGATTGCTCTGTACCCATCTGGTTGGTATCCCCTGATCCCACCCACAGCAGACCTGGTACTCCCTAAATTCTTCTAGTGTTATTGAACATTGCAATCTGTTCCCAAGGGACCAAGTATCCCTGAACCAACCTTCAAGGGGATGTGGTGCTTTTAATCTGCTCCCCAAGGAATCCATTGTATCGTGTACCCATTTTGTAACCCTGAATTTGTCCTGATAGCTTTGGAGAGAGAGACACACACCCCTGCTCCCCCTCATTTGTGAGCCTCATTTGAAATTCCAAAAGCTTTTTCCATAACTGCAGAACTACTGTCTGCAAACTCACTCATCCCTTTGGATATCCAGTTCCCTTGAATCCATCCAATCATTTCCCCACCAGTTCATGAGATACCCCAAGGGAAATCCCCAAACTTGCTTTACAGTCCTGAAACCTGATTCCCTCAGGAAAACTGCTGTTTCTCCTAACCATCTGAGTTTGCCCAAAGCAAAGTGTTCTGAACCTTCAACTCGTTCTGAAACTGTCCTGAACCAAGTTCCTTAAACTCACCTGATACCTCCTCAACTGTCTATACACAGGAGAAGGAATACTGATCAAATCTTGAGCATTCCTCCACTAGAATTTAATCCCCTAAATCATCCCAATATAATTTTTTCTTGGACATAATTTTTCTATTGCATACAAACACCTCGAAGTCACCCATCTCATTACAATCAACACTTTCCTGATACCCCTTCCTCCAAAGCTCTGATACTTCCAAAACTGCTCTGCTGGTGTTGCCTGGAGAACCAAATCCTTGACAGTCCAGGTTTGGAACCTGATAGCGTGATGGGAGAACTGGTATCCCAGCACAGAACTGGTACCACCACAGCTTCCAGGATCATCCCCAGGGAGTGACACACTCTCAGCTGCTCCCAGGTGCCCTGGAAGAAGCAGTTTCATCCTTATCCTCTGCACCTGATACCTAAATGAGGAAGCAGCCTCTCCTTTTCCCCATCCAATGGTCCAGACTCTAAGGACCTGATAACCCCAAATCCTCCCAATGTCCTCCTGAGGAAGTGAGGTTCCATTTATTTCTCCGATATACTAAAAAAAAAAAATCCCACAGAACGCCAAAAAAGGGGTTGTTTCATGCCTGGTTTGGGCACACCAGGGATTTACAGCCTTCCTGGAGAGCATCTTTAACAGAAAACATTCCTGGCTGCATTCAGCTTTGTATATGAAAATTACTTGTCACAGAATCATGGAATGATTTAGGTTGGAAGGGACCTTGAAGATCATCTTGTTCCACCTCCCTGCAATGGACAGGGACATCTTCCACTATCCCAGGTTGCTCCATGCCCCATCCAACCTGGCCTAAATCAGTGACAACTGAGTTCTCCAACAGTAAATAGAGTAAATTACTCACAACAGATAATCATGCACTAATAAAGGTTATCTCAGAATTATTATCAGATAATAATATTTCCTTCAAATAATTTATAACATCTTGGAAATCTGCAATTTCCCACTCTCTAAAACTGGCATTACAATACTTGTTTTCCCAGTGCATGCTGAGAAGTTCTGAACGAAACCTCTGTTCAAATAAAGTGTTGTTACTGCTTATTGCTCATGGGACAGGGGAACAGACAGTGGGAGAGGGAGTGGTGTTCGTGTGAAGTGTTACAGACTTGGCCAAAAGAAGGACTTAATTCAGTGGAATTTCTTCAGATAAACACTGGCAGCAACTGAGATTAGGAGTTTACATTCTGGGCTTTCCCTTTTAAATTTGCATTGGTCACCTGATCCCATGAGATGTTATCTGGCATCCAGGCTCACTTTGGGAGAGCTTATCCACTCAGGAGCCTTAGAAGCAGTGAGGTGCTTTCTTTAGGCAAATGTGGGCTCTTAAAAGCCTATACACTTCTGACAACCACTGATACTGTTCAAATTAAAGACAAACCTCCTGGTTTTCTTGAATATTTTCCCCACAGCTTTCCCTTGGTATTTATTTAACAGAAGGATGTGACAGCTCTGTGGCAGTTTATAAGATGTTCTGATAGCATGTCTTCAGACAGATCTTGTTTTCACCTGTTTTCCTCACTGCTCTCTCCATTGCAACATCTGTAGTAGCGGCCTAAAGACAAAACAGGGAATTATGTGGAAATCAACTGGGGCCTTGAAGGTATAAATAAGATTAGAGGCTTAACCATGAGGGGTGAGGGAGGGGGTGGAGAAGAAGCAGCTTTCATGCCTGAGGTTGCACTGACTGCAAGTCTGGGGCTGGAAAAGCAGCTGAAGCTTGTTCTCTCAGCACTAGAAATGCACACAACTCTGTTTTACTTGGCAAAAGTCAAGAGGTTTTATTATCAAGGACTCATAATTTCCCCTGCTTTCTCTGGAGCATTAAGTGTTGAAAGCCTCAGTGGGACCAGGCAGGCTCTCAGAGTGCAGGTGAGGTACCACGTGTGATGGAGCTTGCAGCAAGAGGAGGAGTTTGATGTCACTCAGGTCTGACCCTGCTCTTCAGCGGTGAAGAACAGGACTGGCTGTCAGAGATCAGGTCCTGTTCATGGCTCTGATTGAATGCAGCCCTGGGAGAAGGACTTGGGGCTGCTGATGGATGAAAGGCTGGGACCCAGAAACTCCCCACCATGTGCTGGGCTGATCCCTCAGCATGGGCAGCAGGAGAGGGGGCAATTCTGCCCCTCTGCCCAGCTCAGGTGAGACTCCACCTGCAGAGCTGCCTCCAGCCCTGGGGTCCCACAGCTGAAGGATGTGGAGCTGCTGGAGCAAATCCAGAGGAGGCCACGGAGCTGCTCCAAGGGCTGGAGCCCCTCTGCTCTGGAGCTAGGCTGGGAGAGCTGGGGGTGTTCACCTGGAGAAGGGAAGGATCCAGGGAGACCTCAGAGCCCCTTACAATGCCTGAAGGGGCTCCATGAAAGATGGGACAAACTTTATAGCAGGGCCTGTAGCAATAGGACAAGGGATGATGGTTTTAAACTCTAAGAGGCTTAATTTAGATTAGATATAAGGAAGAAGTTTTTTACAAAGGGTGGTGAGGCAGACTACAGGTTGCCCAGAGAAGTTATGGCTGCTTCATCCCTGCGAGTGTCCAAGGCCAAGCTGGACAGGGCTTGGAGCAACCTGGGGTAGTGGAAGGTGTCTCTGTCCATGGCAGGGGGTGGAACAAGATAATCTTTAATGTCCTTTCCAACCCAAACTGTTCCATGATTCTATGACTGTGTAAAGGGGTGATAAAACAACCAATGTGCTTTTGTACATTTTATAATTGCAGTTCTGTGAGTATGACACACCTTGATTTAACCCAGCAAAGAAAATCCTGTATGATGCCCAGGGGAGTGTTAAGAAAATAAATAACAATGGAATACACAGAGGGTGCACAGCAGTTAAGGGAGCACCATAAGGCAGTAACTGAGGTCCCATGGTCCTCTGTACTGCTGACAAACAGGGTAGGGAACAAATTGCTGGTGAGATAAATACCAGGGCAGATAAAGTGCTAACACACTGTTCTAGGCACTGAATATGGTGGCAGTCAGGAAATTCAGTGATTTAAGTTCTTCCGGAGTCTGTGGCAGTGCGAGGATCTGAGTTCACCCTCATGCTTCATACATCCACCACACACTGTTTTTTCCACTTCCTCAGTCTAAGTGCAAAATGTGATTTTAAATAACTGCTGCAGTAGTTCATAATAAAATGCTGGGGATGTGTGTGGGGGGAGACATTCTTGATATTGCACTCTCCTACTCGGTTATTTTTTGTGCTTCCAGTAGCTGTATCTACTAAATTCATGCAGTATTTTGATAGCTGGATTTCCTTCCAACAGAAAACATCTTTTCATCGGTCCCAGACACTGGACTTCAAAAATGGATATGCCTTTTCCCGGCTGCCAAGAGAGGGGGTTGGCGGGGACACACTCTTTGCAAATCAGCTCTCTCAAGATGAATTAGATGATTTATGCACCAAGGGAACCACACTGACCTATGGGCTTGTCAAGAGGTCTGCACCTTCCGGCTTCACTCCACCGTTCGTGGCTTATGACAAAAAGGTATAAAGAAGCTGATTCCAGGAATATTGCTGGCCAAATTCGGAGACATAAACAGTCAGCTCCAGGGTTCACGGGACTGCGTTACAGCAGTTTTCAGATGCCAGAGCCCTTAGTCAGAGACAGCTGAATCCCAGACTGAAAGAGGCTTTCTTTGCTCGGGAGGAGGATTATAATACGTAAACGATGTAAGACATTCCCTGCAAGTTACACCCGAGCATTTCCAGCAGGCTTTGGAAAAGGGGTTTGATTAGCTCTGGAAAGCTCCAGTTTATAAGCATTGCTCTGCAAGCCACAGCCTGGTGTTTTGTGTTTCCAAAACTGTATTGAGGTTGTAACTGAGCTTTAACTGGAAAAGTCAGTCTGCAGTGGGAACCCTAGTAGCCTCTTTGACTGTAGCCCATCTATTTGCATTGGTCACCACAGTGTGTCACAGCCTGAACTGCTCTACTAGTGCTTCCCATGTTACATCTTGGTGATTGTATCAGACTGGGAGGTGGCTCTGTGTCTGCTCAGAGCAGTCCTGAGCTCACCCTTGGTTTTTAGGGTGCTAAAGTCCCAGGCTGCAACCCACAGCTGTGGGTGGAGCAGCTGCTGCAGCGGGAGCTGCAGGGCTCGGGAGCTCAGCATGTGCAGGCTCCGCATGCTGCCAGCCCTGCCAGAGCTGTCTGCAGCCAGCCAGCCCTCAGCCCGGCTGTCACACAGCCTGGGCAACAGATGTGCCCTGTTAATTACTGGGGCTGTTCCTTCAGAGTAATGGAGATGTTGCTGTTTAATCTGTCAGGTCCTTCTCTGCCCCTTCCTTCAAGCCACAGGAGCAGCAGGGGCCCCAGTGCTGCTGGGGATGTCTCAGTCCCTTGTGGAGCACTTTGCTGGCTGGTAGGAACTTGCTGGCTTTATCATCCCTGAACTATCCAGGCCTCTGGGCTGATGTGGGCTGGGTATGCAGGGCCTGATTGGCCACCTACACCTTCTTAGGGGCATTGAATGGTCTTGGAGGGAATATTCCTCCTACTTGTGCCAAGCAGAGGGACTGGCTAATTAGTTCCCTTGTTTCCCCAGCACAAATCAGCTTTTGCTGTCAGTGCTGAATAGATGTGACTTCAGATCATGGAAAGGTTTGGGTTGGAAGGGACCTTAAAGATCATCTTTTTCCAGCCTCCCTGTCTGGCAGGGACACCTTCCACTACCCCAGGGTGCTCAGAGCCCCTCCTGCCTGGCCTTAAAATAATGGCCCATTCAGATTTTAAGATTTTCAGATGTGGTTGAACTCTTTACTAATATCTCTTTATAACTTCCCTCAATCAGGGCTGTAAAGCTGACAAATAAAGAGCCATGTGTGTCAGTAAAGTAGATTACTGTCAGCAGCCAAGCACCTGGCAGTAGGTGAAACAGCAGATGATCAACAAGTAGGGAAAAGGCTGTATTTTTACACTTGCCTCATGCACACCAAATTTGCAAAAGGCACATCTTGATAAAAGCCCTCCTGGTGCCTCTGCTGTCATTCACAGATTAGGCCACTGTTGTTTTTGAAGATTTTGTAGAATCCAATCCAGTAATTTTACACCACCAAAGCAAATTGCAAATAAATTTTTGGCCTTGATAGACTAATCACAGTGTTCAATTTGTTTCTTTCTCTCTCCCTTTGTTTTATTGTCCCTTGGGCAGGTTTTGAAGTTCGATGCCTACTTCCAGGAGGAAGTTGCTATCTCTGCAGAGGAGCATTACCGGATCCGCCAAGTGGGCATCTACTACTACCTGGAAGATGACACCATGTGTGTCATCGAGCCTAAGGTGAAGAACTCGGGGCTGGTTCAAGGCAAACTCATGAGACGCCACCGGGTGCCCAAGAATGAGCAGGGGGATTATTACCACTGGAAGGATCTGAACCTGGGCATCGACCTCACCATGTACGGCAGGACCTACCGCCTGGTCAACTGCGACTCCTTCACCAAGGTGTGTTGTGGGGAGAACACTGGCAGAAAGACTCCTGGGAATTACAGCATTTCAATTACCTGAGAGAGTGCAGCAGTTTGCAGCTGTAGCTTTCATGATATAGGTGCTTACAGTCTTTCATTTTGTTTTTTGTGTAGTTTTCTTTCTCCAGGCCAGCAGGGAGTTCAGGGTATGACATCTGCTGAAGGCAAGTTAACTGCTCAGTATTTTTGCTCCAGGACTGCTGGGAGTTCATCCTTTGTCCTCAGGACTTCTCTTTACAGTACAAATTCTAAGTTTGTGTGTGGGCAGTTTAACTGCTTAGAGTTCAGATGAAACATTATCCATACACAAGAGGGAAATTAGTGATCCTGACTCTTTTCTGATTTAATATTCCTCCATTAAGAACAGTGGAAGGGAATACAAGCAGCAACTCTGCACACATCCCCAGCCGAGCCATGATCCATGGCTTGAGAATCATGGTATGAACTGACCTTTCTAAGAGAGCTTACTCACTGCCTGCTTTTCTATTTCTGGCTATTCTTGGGCCAGTAAATGAGAAAATAACAATCAAATAACAAGAAATAATAATCACCAGTACACTGGTATCCTGCTAGATTGTCCCCCGTACAGTCTCAGCCCTGGTCAGCTCCTATTCTTTCAGGCCAGGGAACCACTCTCAATAGGTGAGTTACATGCAGTCGACCTGTCCTGGAGGCTGGGAGAGTTTAGATCCAGGCTTTTCCTTGCCAGTTGGCCTCAGTGCCCAGGAATGTTCCCAAGCATGTATAATATATCGGTATAAATGTGGCTGTGGGGCCAGCTCTGTTGGAACCGGGTGACTGTTAAAGTCAGTTCACATCAAATGAAGAGCTGCTCCTCATGTTAATATTGATGGAAAACATGGAAGGAGCTACGTGGGTCTACATCTCAAGGCCAGTAGTCTATTTATCAGTTATTGACATCTTCCAGACCAGAAAATAGTCTGAAAGTGTGAACTTGCCTTGTGAGTCTCCAGAGGGATCTCATATTCCTGTGGGAGATGTTTGCAGAGGTGCTTCCTGGGCTGAATATTTTCATGGGCCACTTCCCAAAGCTAAAAAGGGAACAAGTCCCTTGACTTCAGAGGTTGTTGTGGGTGACTGATGCACGTCCATGAGTAACACCCTGGATTTTGTTCATGATCCAAGGTAAGCAAAATATCCCTTTATAAACAAGCACATTGCACTTTTTCTGTGGGAAAAGTACTCCTGAAAGATGGAATGAAGCTGCCACTGACACATATTCTCGTGCCTGAAGGGTCTTGATGTGCCTAACTCACTGTCTGACACAGCCCTGAGTTCTTGCAAATTCAGGCTGACTGCATCTGTGTTTATACACCAGTTTAATCTTTTTCACTTACATCAAAGAGACCAACTGACAGTTATCTTCCATTTAAAGGCCTAAGGCCAAGGAAAACTGTGCTCAAGTGAAAACTGAGTTAGAATGTTGAGGACAGGACTACTCTGATTAATTAAAGGGTAAGCAAAGCTAAGAAGCAGCTTAAACAAATATATTTATTGTCTGTTGTATTTTGCTATTGCAGTAGAGATCTCTGTGAGGAATGAACTTGCAGCGTTCTGACCTCACTCATCTCAGCCCACTTGTAACCTCTAGTCACCTCTTACCTTCAGAACTCCTGGCAGCACTAACACCTCAGATGACCTTCCTAGGTGTTCCTGGAGAGCCAAGGAATTGAAGTGAACCCTCCAGAGGAAATGGTTTCGGATCCTTACACAGAGCAGCGTCGGACGCCTGTGCAAAAACCCATCGTGCCCGCAGGTCCCGACCCCTTCAGGCAGTTTCTGACCTATGACACGAAGGTGAGAGAGCTGGGGATTACCCAAATTATTGTATAATTACCCACATCATACTGGTGAGGCACCTTCAGTCCTGTGTCCTGGTCTAGGCCCTTCACTTTTTAGGAAGGACATTGAGGGGTTGGAGAATGTCCAAGGAAGGGAATGGAGCTGGGGAAGGGGCTGGAGCACCAGGAGCAGCTGAGGGAGCTGGGAAAGGGGTTCAGCCTGGAGAAAAGGAAGCTCGGGGGAACCTTGTGCCTCAGCACAGTGCCCTGACAGGAGGGAGCAGCCAGGAGGGTCAGTATCTTCTCCCAAGCAACCAGCAAAAGGACTGGAAATGGCCTCAAGTTCTGCAAGGGGAGGTGTAGGTTGAATTAGGAAGAATTTGTCTGCAGCAAGAGTGATTAGACATTGGAAGGGGCTGCCCAGGGAGGTGGTGGGGTCACCATCCCTGGAGGTGTCCAAGGAATGACTGGATGTGGCAATCAGTGCTCTGGGCTGGTGACAAGGTGGGGTCAGTCAGAGGTTGGACTCAGCGATCTTCCAGCCTAAAAGATCCTGTGGTTACAGTGAATATGTGCTATTGAAACCCAGGTCTTGTGAGTGTCTGCCACCCCACTCATTCTAAATCGTCTCAGTCTGCTGAACAGACTCCAGATTTGCTCCTTTCTTGGCTTTAGTGAGAAACAAAACCTTTTATGTTTTTTCTGGGCTTTGTGCCTCGTAAACAGCTCCTCTTTGGATTGCAGAGCCTGTGCTCAATATCAGCCATTACTCTCTTGCTTTCTGTTGGGATGAGATGAGCCACCTGCCTCTGGAATTTAGCAGCCAGACGCAGTTCTGTTAGGAATGGTCTTGCTGCATTTACTGCTCTCCTACCCCAAAATATTGATGCCAGGTGCCAGAGCAGACAATTTCAAACAAACACAAATGCCCCTTGCTCTGACTAAATTCTCCTTGTGTCTCTCCTGCCTCTTCAGGAGCTGAAGCTTGGGGAATTCTTGAGCATCTCAAATGTGATGAGTTTGATTTCTGTGGCATCAAAAGACGATTCTGGTCCATGTTTGTCTGCTTCTTTTTTCTCCACCCCAGGTGCTTCGCTTCTATGCCATATGGGATGACACCAACTGTGCCTTTGGTGATCACCATCCTTGTGTCATCCATTACTTCTTGGCAGATGACACAGTGGAGGTTCGGGAAGTCCACAGGAGAAATGATGGGAGAGACCCATTCCCGGTACTGATGAGGCGCCAGCGCTTGCCCAAAATCTTTGCAGACAAGAGCAGTAAGTTTAGATTGTCATATCCATCTGTGCTAAAGTGTCATTTCGTGTTCAAAAAAAGTTCTTTAAATGATCACTTAATTCTTTATCATTTGGAGAACAGTGGCAGGACAGCAATGCCAACATCTCCCTGGAGCTATTTATACATCTTGCTTTTATATCCCTTTTCACTAGGAAATGTTAACATCTCCCTGATTAATTTATTTTCCCTTCTGCTCCCTTGTCCTTAGAGAACTTCCCAAGCTGTGTGCTGGAGATCACTGACCACGAGGTACAAGAGTGGTACTCACCTAAAGATTTTGTTGTTGGCAAAAGTATCACCCTCCTTGGACGCACCTTCTTGATCTATGATTGTGACAAGTTCACACAGGACTTCTATCGTGAAAAATATGGCATCACAGACTTCCAGCCAGTGGATGTAAATAAGAAACCAACTGAAAAAGCTCCACAGGTACTGCAAACAATTTCTCAAATGAAGGGAGGAAAGGAAGCAGCTGCTGTAGGCTCTCAGCTTAGTAAGAACCTGTATGAAATAAGTTCAGCTTAAAGAAAAAAGTAATTTGAAAAAGACAAGGCAAGAATGGCCATAATCAATGTAAGAATGGCTGCTCTTATGCTACAGAAGTCTCCCTCACTCTCCAAAACAGTGTTTTGCCAAGTCCAAACTGCCTACTGGGGATGGTCACAGCCCTTGCTGTGTTACCTCCCAACCTGAGCTCAGGAGTGGTTTGGAGTTGTGGCTTAGACCACAGACATCGTGGGGATTAGGCTACCAGTGTAACCATTTGATGGCTGAGCACCTGTGCACAGGAAGGTTTAGTTGGAACTAGATGATTTTAATGCCCTTCTCAGCCCAAACTATTCTGATTTTTTAATAGAGCCACAACCTCTTTATTCAGAGAAATTACCTGGCTTTCTGAGTTTCAGATTTCCTTTATTCTCTTAATATTTTCATTAAGTCCAACACATGGCCAGTCTGGTATCATCTCTACTGGGCAGGATGTCATAGCTCTTGCTACCTGGTGGCAGAATATTTCCTTCCAAATCTGATGCTCTTTAATAAGTCTTGTAAGCTTTCTTTTTCTTAGCTGCAGCTGTTCATGGTTGGTATCTCCTCTGGATGCAGGTAATTCCTCCCTACAATGGTTTTGGCATCCCTGAAGACTCTCTGCAGAACTGCCTCAGTCTGTTTCCAAAGCCCCCACGGAAAGATATCATTAAGATGCTGGAGAATAACCTCAAGATCCTGCGGTACCAGGTGGCCCTGGTAAGTGCTTTCCTTGGTGGAGTAGTGCCAGGAGGATGGGAGGAGCAGCCTGCCCAGACAAGGCTCTTGGCAAATTCTCCTTTGTGCCAGTGGGACAAGAGAGCTCCCTGAGCCAACACGAGTGTCCCTGGGGGGATGCTGTGAGGTTATTGTGTGCTTGCTGTGACAATTGGCAGCTNAAAAAAAAAAAAAACCACCACAAGGCCAGAAAGTACAAACCAGACCTGCTACAAACCCCACAGCCATTTATGGAAAAACTCCCTCTGCCACTGCTACATGACAGATGGCCCTGACTGAAGCACTGGGCACTGTGCCTCTGTCTGCCTGCCACCACTGCCACCAGCCAGAGCCTGATGTCTCTGCTGCTGGCTCCAGCACCTGTCCTTCTCCAGGCTGGTCCTGGATGCAGCAGCCAGCAAGGAGCTGTCCTAGAAGAGCAGCCAAGTGCCAGTGTAGGAGCTGGAAAATCCACAAAAAAATGGTGTTTTCCACCCACAACAGCACCCAGGCCCCGGCCTTTGTGTCAGCTTTCCAGCTGGTTTGTGCAAGGAGCCTCTGGCACATCCAGCAGCAGCGATGGCATTTCCTGTGCTGCCTGGTGCCTGCCCTCTCCAAACACTGGGTGAATAAGGGCTGGTTTCTTTTCCCTATTGTGCAGGAGTTCCCTAAAGGTCACAGCTGAGGAGTTAAGATCCACTTAGCTTTAAACTAAGCAAGTAAAGCCACTGGTGTGTCAGGGGAGTGACTTCCTGTGACTAAGAGCTGAAGCAGCACCAGCCTCTCTCAGGCACTCAGCATAATGAAAAATGTGATTTGAAGTCTTTATTTTACAGCCACTCTGGGATGAATCATTCCATATAGGATATTCCTTTCTCTTGGATTACTCAGGCTGTGGAAACTCTGAATATACTTGGTAACTTCAGCCCAGATTCTGCTTCAGTAAAGCGAGTAACCTTTGAAATTCAGATCCTTAGTGCTGTCTGGGACTTTGTGACATTATGTCAGCACACCAAGTGCTTTGTTTAGGCAGCTATAAAAAAAAGCTCTGGACTCTGGGTGCTTACGAGTGGGTTACTAGGTACTCCTAAGTACTCCAGGAAGAGAAAACCTGGTTCAAATGCTCTGTTCCAAATCCACTACCTTTCCTTTAGGAATCACCAGTGCCTGAGGACAAAAATCGTCGTTTCATCCTCTCTTATTTCCTCTCTGATGACACCATTGGCATCTATGAACCCCCAGTCAGAAACTCTGGCATCCCTGGAGGGAAATACTTAAAAAGGACCAGAGTTACCAAGCCAGGCTCTACTCCAGAGAATCCCATGTACTATGAGCCCTCTGACTTCACCATCGGTTCTACAATTGAAGGTAAAATCCAGCCTGGATTTCCAATTCTCTGCTCTGAGATGTCATTTATTGCATGAACAGTGTGTATCCATTCCTTCACTTGAAAGATCTGCTGCTTCTGGGTCTCCTCACGTTTGAGTTTCCAGACCAGCAGCTGGTGTACATTGATACAACTTTGTTACTGTCAGTGTGCGAACCCTTGCAGTTAAATTATTCTGACTTCAAGAAGTGAAACAAGTAGCAGAGCTGGCTCAAAGCTGAGCCCAGCCGCAGGAGATGAATCCTGCTCCCCCCTGGATGAAGAAATCCCTTTAACCTATGCTAAAACATAGGTAACATTATTTCTTTAATGCTTCTTCCCCAGTGTTTGGCCACAGGTTTGTCATCACTGACGCTGATGAATATGTGCTGAATTATTTGGAGAGAAATGCAGAGAGTTTCCCTGCAGCAACCCTGCAATCCATAAGGGATCATTTCCACCCACGGCAGGTGGTAGTGGAGACTGCCAGCAGGTAGGCTATAAAGAACAGGGTGGTGGGGCTGAGTGAGACTCAGGGTTGACAGCTAAGGGCATTTCTAGAGCCTCCCTGGGCTCCAGCCTCCTGGTCTGCCTGCTCCAAGTTTAGCTCCAAGAGGCTGTGTTTGGCACATTCAGAGGGTGTGAAGAGTGTACAGTAAAATGTTGTGGCTGCTGCTGGCCCCAAAACCTCATGGGACAGCTCTGGCTCAGCAGCAGAGGCAGAGAAATGGTCACAGCATCAGCCCTGAGTTCAAGAAGCATTTGCACTTTCACCCAAACCATAGGATCACAAAATGGCTTGGGTTGGAAGGACCTTAAAGATCATCTCGTTCCAATCCCTGCCATGGGCAGGAAGACCTTCCACTATCCCAGGTTGCTCCAAGCCCCGTCCAACCTGGCCTTGAACACTTCCAGGGATAGGGGACACATCTTTCCTCAAAAGGCATCAGTTCACTGTAACAGATGCTGCCAACTTGAGATGCTGGATGGTTGCAGGCCCAGCAGGTGGTGGGGGGAGTCTTTTTTTGGGCATTTGTTCCTTCTTTGCTTATCAGCTCATCAGAGCCTAGACCACATCCTCCTTTTTAGCTGTCTGGACCCAGTCTGTGTGATGCAGTAACAACCCTGTTACCTCAGAACATGGTTTGGAGGCACTTATATCATGACTCTGGTTGAAAGTCAAGTTTCCCACAGTTCCTGACATCATGGAGCACACAAGGAAATGCTCCTTGTGCACACAAGTGTCACACCAAGGCTGCCAGAATGAGTTTTTACATGCAGTCCTGTTATTCTTTCCTTCTGCAGTGGCTTCCCCAAGAAGGACCTGGATGATTTAATTGCAGAGGTTCAGAAAGAGCTGAAGCTCCAGCATGAGCCCTTCAACACCAGGAAGTTTCATGAGGCATTTCATCATTTTGACACAGAGGGCTCTGGTTTCCTGGATAAAACGAGATTTTTAAATGTTTGTGACAGGTTCCATGTGCCTACCAGCACCATTCTCCTTAAAAAGGTCAGATGGAAGGGGTGCTGTGCATGTGGAATTCCCCTCCTATAGTTCTTCCAAAAGATCTCTAAAAACCACCCCTAGACCAGCTGCTCTAGCCTGCAAAGGGGAACAACTTCAAGAAAAGGGCAAGACAGTCCCAGTTTCAGAAAAACTTCTGATTCTGTGTCTTAGAGGAGATAATAATTGTTGTCCTCTAAGGAAAGGGAAGAAATGTTATCCAGGTTGCCCCCCGTGTTTGGCTGCACTGTTATGTGTGAGAATTCCTGCTGGTTCAGGTCTTGGATGAGTAGAAAAGGTTGTATATCATGATAAAGGTCAGGAATCATGATGGAGATCAGGGACAGGATCCTGCAGAGCTTGGAGTGTCTGTGATGGCTTAAGCACAGCTGGGATTGAGTAGAGGTGACATAAAACAATAATAATAATAATAATAATAATAATGGAAAAATTAGAACCATAACCACCTGGCTAACACTTGGTGGGCACTATGAGCAACAAACAGCACATGGAGATGACAGTCTGCAAAGCAGAAAATATGAGGGAAACTGAGGGGAAAATTCTTGCAGTGAGGATGGAGAGGGATCCTTTCAGGAATATGACTGGCAGTAGATTCGTAGCCAATAAAGGGGGACTCAGAATTCAGAGAAATCTAAAATGCAGAGGGAGTATTTCCCTTGCTAAAATAAAAGCTTTCCTAAAGCAGCCAACTGTGAGCATCAGAGCCACGGTTAGAAAGGTGCAGGGGCAGGGGGTTTGTGTCTCGGAATGTGGGATGAATAAAGGCCCTGACCAGCACCCAGGGCTTTGCTGTACCAGAGTTCATCAGGGGAATTTACAGAGTGGTGACAGTCCCTGCTCCACTCTGAGAATGGGAGAGAAGTAACATTCCTAAAATGATGTGGAGAACCTGTGACAATTGAAGCTGAACTCCAACGTTTGAACCCCAATCTAGGAGCTATGCACCAAAAACATCCATCTTCTCTCCTGAAATCTTAATCCCAGTGTTCCCAGAGCCCTGGGGAGCGTGGCAGGGCCATAAATTAAACATATGGCAGAGAGTTCACTGGCTGGAGAGGAGCACAGCTGTCAGTCACAGGGCAAAGCCCAGAGAATCTGTCTCCAGGCGACAAGGGGAAGAAGAATCCTTTCAAGGAATTGTGATATTAGACCTTTTCCATCTCGCTGGGTGTCAGAAGGAGATTGGTTATGCAGTTAAAGAAACAAAAGCCTTCTTTCTTCCCCTGAAGCACACAAAGGCTGTGGCTCTGTAACACAATGCAGGGTCAGGCACGGGACACCAGAACTGGTTCATTAGTGGGGCTGTCACCGAGCTCAGTTATCTGTGGCTCCCCTTTATGCCATGTGCACACACCAAAGTGACACCAGGGGACAGTAACTGTTCACATACACTGCCCCCACCCCACTTTTGGGCAGGGATTTCTGCAAGATTTCCTGTGGCCCATCTCAGTCTGTGGCCCTGCTTTGTAGTTTTGTGGCTCTGTTGCCACTCTGGCGAGGCCCAGAAGGAAATCAGGATTAAACTCAAACATTTTAACTCTTCTCCCTGTATAGATTAGTGTCATCTGTAGGCATTCAAGGTGGGACTTGAACCTTTAGATCATTAAGGTGAACCCTTAAATAGTTGGACTTGATGATCTAAAGGTCTTTAATTCTAAGTTTACCTGTTACTCAGGACTACCAGGATGGGGGAATCCACATGGGGGAATAAGATCTCCTGCTTTGTCACACAAGGAGTACCTCTGGGCAGTCTCCCCTAAAAAAAACACCCCAGTTTTGCAGCTTTTTCCAACTCTTTATGGTGTTTGCTGTGTTTTTTCTCCCCACAGCTGATTGACTACTGTTCCTGTGGAGAAGACAAGGTAAACTACCGTGACTTCCTTCTAGCCTTCCCTAGTAATCTTTTCCCGGAAGCTGAAGGACAGGACCAGCAACCGAATTCTCAGCTGACTTGAAGACATTGTACCTCAGAAAGGATGTTCTAGTTTTCACCATTGCTTCAATCTCTCCCTCTTTCACAGACCCAGCTGATTCCACCCTCATTTTAACTTTTTTTCCTTCCTAACTTCTCTGTGCCCTTTTAGCCACCACCAAACTCAACCTCACAACTGCTGGATGTTGAAATGAAACTTAAAGGAGAAAAAAAAAATTATTCTGAGAACTAAAGTCAGGTTCTTCTGTTGTTTTCTCAACCTTTTAGTGCAGTACTTTAGAGAGCTAAAGCTCTCTGGAGCCTGGAGTGAAAACCACTCCAGGTTTCTCTCAGATGGGCCTTTCACCTTCAAGTAGTGAGGACTGCCAGTTTAAATTGTTATTAAAATTGCAATAAAAATGTGGTTGCTATGAAAGTGTTTAAAAGTCTGTTTTAAATAGAATGGCTGGAATAGCTAAGGATTAAAATAAGGGTGGGGAGAGAAACCCACAAAGTGTGATTCTGGGGCTACTTAAAATAGGGTGGCGAGCTCAGTTACCTGGAGGTAAGAGGGGTCTGGACACAAACCTGCTGACAGCAGCTCTGATTTTTTTAACAAGAAGTTGGGGGGATGGTTTTAGGAGCGAGATCCCATCTAAACCCACCTGTCATGTCAGCTGTCAGGTCTCCAAGGAGAAGGGAACACAGGCAGTTGGCATAGCAATGGAGTCATGGCACTCGTGCTCCTCTCAGAGCCACGTTACTCATCTCCCCATGGAAATAATAATAATGGAGCCTTCCCACCCCAAGTGACACCTGCCAGGTGTTGCCATGGAGCACTTACAAAAGGCAGCTGTCATGCACACAGAGAACAAAGCTCTTTGGAACAAAATGCTGCTTTAAATCAGCTTTTGTGCTGTGGATTCCCACTTCTCCTCAGACAGCTGAGAGGCTCCACATGCCCGTTCCCTCCTGTCCCCCCTTGTTTGGACAGGTGCTCTTCCCTTCTAGGCTCGTTTTGTGCTGCTGCTCACCCTGACAAAGGATCACCCCAGGGATCTCTGGTCCACAGATTTCAAGAGACCAAGAACTTACAGATGGAATTACTGGAGCTGTAGAAAGTCAGAAACTATTTTCTGCACAGGCTACAAAGCCATAACCTCACCCTCAGCCAAGTGGTGTCGTGTGCCTGGGGCCAGCTGCACAAAATACACAATATAGCTCACCAAAAATATGCGCCTAAACCACATCAGATAAATCATCTCCTGCAAATACCCTTATCCTCCACTCCCTCTGATGAAAGCAGCCACAAATAATGAACTCTGGAGCAGCTGCCCATGCTGTGGACATGGGAAATGTGGGAAGATGAATCCCAGCTGCGGGGGCTTGGGGTGACAGGACAAGAGGGAATGCCTTTAAACTGAAAGAGTAGATTTAGATTGAACAGTGGGGGAAAAAATCTTCTCTGTGAGGATTCACAGGGTGCCCAGTGAAGTTCTGGCTGCCCCTGGATCCCTGGCAGTATCTAAGGCCAGGCTGGATGGGGCTTGGAGCAGCCTGGGATAGTGGAAGATGTCCCTGCCACATGCACAGCATAGCAATAATAAAGCACCAGTGGAAACAGCACTGGAAGAATCTATGCCTTTTATTTATTTATTTCAGAAAAATACTTCTGCTGAGTTTATCACAAAAGTCACTGAACAACGAACAACAACAAACAAAATCCATACAAAAACTGAAGTGACAGGAAGAATGAAACAAACAGGAGAAAAATACCAGAGACTCTTAATTCCCCCCCACCCCCTCCAAAATCAGGAAATTTGCACTAAAACATAAATATGGAAGAACAGAAATTTTCCTCGAGTTCCTTTGCTGAAGTTTGATCAGTTGAGTTCAACACTTTCGAGGAAAAATGACAACACTTCTGCCTGGCTTTTCCAGCAGCCATTCTTCCCAGAAAAACTCCACCCAGAGCCCCGAGGAGGAGGAACATACTTCACTGCTGGGCATGAAACCCACTAAATCAACCTTTCATGCCCCATGAAGTTTCCTGGAAGGCTGCAAATCAAACCCCATCATCTCCATCCACTGTTGACACAATTTGGGGTCCATCCACCAAAGGCAAGAGCCTGAGGCTGCTGTAACCCCCCAGGCACTGCAGCCAAGGCAGGGTGGCTCCAAGCTTCCAGAATCTTCCTTGGAAGCAAGGAAGAGACATTCCAGAGTGTCCACTCTTCCCTCCTACCAGGAAGCCAACCAGAAATACCTTTTAAAATGGGGAGCTGAAGGTAAGGGGACCTATGGGGAACTGGAACTTGGCTACTGCTAACCCAAACATGATGAGTAAGAAAGAATCCTAAGCAACAAGAAGACAAAACACGACTGTAATGCCCCATAATGTAAGAGTCGCTCAAAAACTGTATGTGAAATGCTACATCTGTTCTTCCTCCACCCCTTTGTCTTCCCAAGCCCATTCTCCAACTACCTCAGACAAGAAGAGAGAACCAAGTGCTGGTATTTCACAGCTCTTCTAGGCTAGGACAGGAAAACACTACACCCCAAAAACCACAGGCTACTCGATTCCTGACCTCCTTAGGTTGGATAATGGATGCAGACTACTAAAGCAGCCTCAAGCCTGTGGGAAGGGTGCAAGGAATCGTGTCCCACTGGAAGTCTGGGATAATCTCCATCACCTTCTGCACTGTGGTGGACAAGAGCTCCTGTTCAGGGTTGGCTCTTGGTGTTGGATTAAAGGCTGGACTTTGACGAGTTTGGAGGTGTTGTCCAACCTCACCCAACAATTCCATGATGTTTTCTGCAGATGACACAGGGCTTGACAAGATGGGGCATGGGAAGAGCATCCACTGAGGGGAAGTGAGCTCGTGGCATTTCATAGGCAGAGCAGCCAGGGACAGACTGACCACTAAGGGCTTGCAACGAAAATGCTCCAAGAAAAAGCTCTTTGGGCTGAAAAGAAGGTTGGATCTGCTGAGAAATGACACGGACACAGGAGCAGTTACTGCGGGCTTGTAGCCCAGGGATTGTGCTTGCACTACAACACAGAGATAGGAGCAGCCTATAGCAGCCCCTCTGATGGAGAGGGGATTGCAAACCTCCAGGATGACAGTGGCTATCACCTCACAGCAAAGGCTCAGCTCAAAAACAAACCAACCTGCCAGGTTTGGGTCTAAGAGAAGGATGGGAATTTCTGAGGACTAAATATAGGGGGAGGGCAAAAAAGAAAAAAATAAAAAAAAGAGCCCCATCATCATCTATAGGTTCAAAAAACCAAAACCATAAAAAGAACACGTGGAAATGCTTCAAAAATAAATGTCCCTTTTCCTGGTAGCTCTATCAAAAAGAAAATGGAAAACACATAAATGTAGCATATGTTGTACAGACATGGGAATGAGGGAGGGTGTTCAGCTACTGCTACAGTGCAGAGAGGCTACAACATAAGGCACTTGGGATACAAAGCATCACCAGCTACTGTGCTAAGAGACAGGATTGTGCAAGTGGAAAAGCTGCCTGAAGCCAAGCAGGCAGGAGGAGGAATCATTCAGCAGCCGGGATTTTGGGGGGCTTTATGTGTCACCTGTTAACAGGGTCAGCAGCTCAGCTGCTGCAGAACGGCCTGGCCAAGGCTCTGGGGAGGTGCCAGCCAGCAGTGGCTCCTGGAGGGCACTGGCAGGGGATGGGAAGAGGCAGGAGAAAGGACAAACCTCTCACACCAGACCTTTTCCATGTCCTCCCCAAGATAAAGCTCTTTTCCCCCCAGTCATGCTGCACCACGGGTCCTGTGGCTGCCTCTGAGCCAAAAAGTGATTTATCCTCCAGGCACAGGCAGCAAGGAGAAATGGCAGGGTACCACCAAGTGCTCTGCTCCAGCCCTCCTTCCCCAGCTCCCCTGAAAAAAGGGAAAGCCCTCTCCTGCCAGTATCTCTCACCTGACACTCAGAGCTTGTGGGGACTGAGGAACAAGAGCAATTTGACCAACTGTCCTCATACCCCTGCACACTTTCTCCCTCCAGTGCCTCGTCAGCGAGGGGGAGGAAAGGACAAAATACACCCAGATAAACAGGAAAAAAACCCAACTCAACTCAAAGAGGGGCAGAAAATCAACTGTCACCCGTTCCCCAAAACACGACTGGCACAAAGGACAACAGCACCAGCCTCAAGCTGGAATTGCACTCGGAGAGAGACGGAGCTCAGCTCCCCACAGGGCTGAGCAGGGGGCACGGCAAGGATCAATCCTGGACTGCACAAGGAAGAGCAGCCCAGCAGCCCCCAGCTCTGTGTCCCTCTCCTCACCCAGCCACGGGAACACACCACGAGTCCCCTGTTCCTGCCGTGGTGGAGCAGAACTAAAGCTACGGCTGACTTTGCTGCACAAAAGGCACCAACAGCAAAGCCCAGCTCAGGAACCGCCCTGGGGGACAGTGTGGGGACAGAGGTGCCACTGCTGCTCACCTGCCAAGCCTAGCCTGAAGTGTGGCACCCCAAAAAGAAGCCCAGTGAGATGGCACTGACCCATGAAACCCCAAGCAGAGGCTGCTCCCCAGCAGAGTCAGCAAGGGATGAAGCTGGTGGGATCTGGCTTTCCACAAAATCTCCTGCCAGCAGGTGGAGGTGGCAGCGGGCAGCGGGCAGCAAGAGGGGAAAGTGGTCTGCAGCAACAGATGGCCTCTGAGGTAGATTTGAGACAACTCCATCTGCCAACAGCTACACGTCAAGAGCCAGGCTTTTCCTAAAATGCAAGCTGCTCCTTGCAGCCCCGGCCTCCTTCCCCTTCCCTCCCTGTCATCTCGTTCACAGCTCAGAAAGGGATGAAGGGGCTAGGATTTTTGGAAGAAACCCTGGATTTGATAGCACCTTGGGTGGATACAAGTGCTGTATCCTTTGGAAACAAAGAGTGAAGCTGGTGGCTGCCGATGGCACGGCTGGACTGGTACGGAAGGGACGAAGAAGGCTGAGGTGACAGCACGAGGGACACAGTCCCACTGATGCCAAAACCCTTTGCAGCAACCAGTTTGTCACCTGGCTGTGGTCACAAGCCACAAGAACACCAGGGCCACGAGGCACAGACAAGGTGGCAAAGGGCCTGGGCTGACAGGAGCCAGGCCAGTGCTCAGAGTGGGGCAGAACTCGAGGATTCACGTGGACCTGAGGATTCTGCTGCCCCACAACAAAACACTGAGAGCTGCAGAGCCCTGGGCTCACAGCTCTTGGGGCTGGAAGGCCCATGAACAGCTACGGGGCAGCCAAGAGAACCCCAGCTGGGGCAAGCAAAGGCTGGGAGGTGGACCTTCCACATGAAGAGGCAAGTTCTCTCCCTTGTCTGCTGCCCAGCTCTCCAAAATTCTCAAAACCAGGGTTCAGAAAACCCCAGAGGTTAACCAGAGGTCCACCACGAGACAAGACAGGGTTGAGCTTCCTCCATCAGACCCTGGTCTCTCTTTGCAGCATCACCATCCTGCCGAGCGCTGGCCAGGTGTGTCCCATCTCACCTGAGAGCACCCCTGAGCCTCAAATCTCACAGCCCCAGCACACTCCCCCAGGAACCTGATCCCATAACACACATTTGGTGCCTTCAAGCTGTCGTGGCCCTGTCCCAGGGGCTCAGGGAAGCACCATGAAGAGAGGGGAGGAACATGCTGTAGGAGAAAAAAGGATTGTTTGGAACCATCTATGATACATCTGTAACCATTAACCAAAATAACCAAACACTAAAATAGAAAAGGGAAAAAAAAAAAAAATTGGTTTACGACCAAACCAGAGGAAGGCAAAACCAGGAGGGCTGGAAAAGGTTCCTATGAGGGGGATGGGAGAAGGGGAATGGGGCCTTTTTGGTTTTATTGCAAATGGTTCACGAGAGCAAGAAAGGGAGGGAGGAGAGCGAGAGACACCTTGGGAAGATGATTCCGAGCCTTTCAAGGCGCCGCCGCTCGTGAGGAGCAGGAGGAGGGGCTGCTCAGTCCTGGTTTCTCGCCCTCCTCCCCAGGAGACAACCCTCGGCTTCTACGGAGACTTGAGCTTCTTGGTGCGAGGGGAAGTTCCGTTCTCTGCTTTCACCACTCCGTTTTCATGGTAACCTGGGGATGGCAATAGAGCTGTGAGGGGTCTGGAGGGAAATCTGAGGGAGCTGGGGGTGTTTAACCTGGAGAAAAGGGGGCTCAGGAGGGGCCTTCTCCCTCCCCTCCCCCCCCTGATGGGGGGGGGGGGGCAGCCAGGTTGGGTTCTGCTCCCAGAGAACAACGACAGAAGAGGAAATGGCCTCAAGTTACCACAAGGGAGGTTCAGATTGGACATTAGAAGGAATTTCCTTGCAGAAAGGGTGATTAAACACTGGAATGGGCTGCTCAGGAGGTTTGGAGTCACCACCCCTGGAGGTGTCCAGGGAACGTGGCACTTTGTGCTCTGGTCTGGTTGACACAGCGGTGACTGGTCAAAGGTTGGACTCCATGATCTCAGAGGTCTTTTCCAACCTAAGCCATTCTGCGATTCTATAGAGAAAGAAACTTGGTCCCCTACACAAGCCAAACCCTTTTTCCTCTCAGGACCAGCCCACAGACATAGGGAAACCCCCACCACATCAGGACATTGCTGGGGATGCCCTGCAGGGGCAACAGGGCTGCTGGAGGGATGCTGCAGCACAGGACCAATGCCTCCAGGGTGCCACCCTTGCAGCACTCACCCGAGTCCCTCTTGGGCAGCTTGGTTTGCTGCTTGGTGCTGCCGGCGGCGGCGGCGGCTCGCTTCCGACTGCTCTGCTCGTTCCAGTACTCCCTCCAGCGCCGCAGCTGGAAGTGGATGAAGCGCCACATCACCGAGGCCTGGAAGAGGCACACCAACAGCAGCACACTCATTCTGCCAGGGGCGGAGAAGAGGCAGGCTGAGAACACAGCAGCGAGGCCACTCCCAGCCCAGCCTTCCCCCCCACACTGGAGCTGGTGGCCGAGGTCCCCCTGTGTGGCAGATGCTGTCCCTCCAGCCACCATCTCTCCTTTCTGCCACCCCTGAGCCCAGGGCAGCCACTTTCCTTTCCCTGAACATCAAAAAGCCCTCAGGTGCTCATTGAGTCTTTCAATTTTAGGGCAGGAATGGAAGAACAGGATCATCTCAACCACACTGCCCAAACCACAACGTGGCACAGTCAAGGTACAGTGTTCCCAGATGATCTATACATCTAAAAGGTGGAAGGGAGCTAAGAAAGTCCCTCAAACCCTCAGGTGTGTCAGCAGTCCATGGCTTCAAAAAGCTTGGGAATGACCAGGCCTAGCAAATTCTGAACTGAACCCACAGCTGCTGCAAGGGTGAGAAAGGCTCCCAGTCTTGACTGCAAGGCATGAGGAGCCCATCCCACCCTCTACAAAACACGTTCAAGCAGAAGGGAAAATGCCTTTTCCTTGACCACATCTGTGTAAATGCACTTGCAGCTACAACAGGGAAAGCCTGGAAGCGTTTCTCCAAGACAGGCTTGCACTTTATAACTTCACTTGATTGACACTGTATTTCCTGGCTTTTTCCCTCCTTTGTGGTTCTGTGTAGCCTTTAAACCCCGCTTTGCTTTCTTCACACCCTCTTCAGCTCACTAAGACCTTCCCTAATTGGAACCAAGATCAGATCCCCACTGCCTGTATCCCATCTGGATGGAGCTTGGAGCAACCTGGCCTAGTGATGGTATTCATGTTCACAGCAGGGGTTGGGACAAGATGATCTTTAAGGCCCCTTCCAACCCAAACCATCCTGGGATTCCATGATTTCCAAACTCAGCAAAACCCACGTGGGGATGACAACAGCCAAGGAAGACACAGCAGACATTCCTACCTGAAGAGAATATTGTTGAAGAGGAAGCTGAAGAAGTTCCCTCTCTCGGGGTCCAGGGCCTGGCTCTCCACGCGCGGCAGCCCGAAGCCGATGACCAGGATGTACAAGGTGAGGGTGAAGAGCCTGGTGACCACGAACACGACAGCCCAGACATTAAACCTGCAAGGAGGGCAAGAAGAAGTGTGGGCAGGAGCAGCCCCAGCGCTGAGGCAGGAGGTGAGAGAGAAATCCAGGCTCTCACAGGCTCTGGAGGAAGAGGGGAGCCCCAGGCAGCTGCCCTGCTTACAGCTTCTCGTTGTTCTCGTCCGTGAAGTAAACCAGCCGTGCCATGTGGAAGAAGAACTCGGCCAAGTACTGCAACAGCAAGAGGATCAGCCCCAAGCGGGTTAAGCTGGGAGGGAAGAGGAAGAAAAAAGCATCACTGGGCTGCTCAACCTTTATCCTTCATCCTTCAAACCCAGCTACAGCCTCTGCACTGCTGTCCACGAGCTGCAGTGACAGCCCAAAGCCAGACCCTTCTGCAGCAGTGGGAATAGGACTGCAATGGGGGAAATTCCTGTCCCCAAACCACCAACACAGCCCAAAACAGCAGCAGAGCTGGGATGTATCCAACACAAAACCCTATGGCTGGCAAGGTTGCTACATTTTTTATCTTAGAATGGCTTGGGTGGGAAGGGACCTTAAAGATCACCTCATTTCAACCCCCTGCCCTGGACATCTTCCACTATCCCATGTTGCTCCAAACCCCATCCAACCTGGCTTTGGACACTTTCAGGGATGGGAAACCCTCCAGGCAACCTGTGCCAAGTGCCTCACCACCCTCTCAGGCAAGAATTTCTTCCCAATATCCAAATCTCTCCTCTTTCTGTTTCAAACCATCACCCTTATTCTATCAACCTGCCTAGGTAGAAAGTTGCTCTCCACCGAAACAATCCCATTTATCCCCTCTAAGCCCCTCACCCCGCTGAGGATTCCCAGGTGACTTTTGCCAGTGCAAAAGGAGCTGCCCAGCCCCATCCCTGGTGCAGGAGGGGATGCTGAGGTGACTCACTTGAGCAGGTAGGCGCCGGCGATGTGCAGCAGGTAGAGCGCGATGCAGCGCAGCTGCCGGGGGATCTCCTCCTGGCAGGGGCAGAGAAGCCAAATCAACCTCTCAGCCGTCTCCACCCGCCCTCTCCCAGAGCCCCCTCTCCCAAAACCTCCACCTGGCTCTCACCTTGCGGACTTTCTGGAAGTAGAGCTCGGGAAGGGCGTGCAGCCAGTACGCCAGCTGGCACAGGTAGAAAAACTTCACCTGGTACCTGAAATGCAGGGAGGAGCCACGTGAGCCAGCCCAGGCCATGGCAGGACCCCAAGAACCCAAGTGCCAGGCCAGCATTGGGCAATCCCTCCACTGTTTGGAGCCACGGGATTTAGGAGAAATCATTTGTGGGCTGAAATTATTTGCTGAGCTGAGAGATCTGCACATGGAGTTTATCCAGATGCTTGTGCTGTGGTCTCCGTGCTCTCAACAAACCTCACTTTTGTAAAAACCCAAGAAGGGAGAATCATCCCCCACTATATTTCTGCTATGAAAAATTAACAGCAAAGAAACTTTCCCAGAGGTGCTGCAGCAAACAGCCAGGATGAGTAACCCACAACAGGGCCTTCCTCATGGAGGAAACCCTCCGGAACACCCTCCTCAGGCTCACAAAAGAGATATTCCCCATTCCCCACAGTCTCACTGCATCATCCTTGCAGCAGGGTGCATGCAGAGGGTGCTGTGCTGTCAGGACTCCCCAGTTCCCAGCAGGCAAAACTGTGGAGAGGAAGGAAGGGGCCAGCCCCAGGACGAAATGCCCCCATGAGTGCTTACGGCAGATAAACGTGCGGGTAGTTTTCCCACAGACTCCGGGGGTTTGAAATGTATCCTTCCTGAAAAAGAGAAGAGAGGCAAGGGTTCAGCACAACAAAACAGGTTCTGAGAGGGTGGGCTGATGGTGCAGTGAAACAGGGAACTGGGGATGACACCCAAGTCTCGTCACAGCCTGCAAGAAAAAACCATGTTCCCTGTGAGGGCCAAAGCTGAGCTCTGATTTGTGGGTCTCTAGCACCCTTCTAAAATTTCAGCAGGCCCCTTGTCTGGGGGCTGAAGGCTGTTTGCTCAGTTGCACAGAGGGTCCCAAGTTCAGGAGAGGATATTTTGGGGTTTGGAATGCTCTGGAGGTGTAGGGGTGAGATTCCTGCAGCATGGCTCAAGCAGCCGTGTGCATGGTCTGGAGGCTTCCTCCACACTGGCATTTCCAACCCCAGTAGCACTTCAGCAACCAGAAGTGCTTCTGAAGAGAAAGAGGAACAGAAAACACCAACAAAAATAGCTGGATAAGCATTGGATAGTTTCATTTTCCACTTCTTGCTTCACAGGGTGGGACTCCCTTCTCACTCCTGCCACACGGACGCTGCCCTGGGCTTTGCAAGGAGATGCTGGCACGGGAAATTTGTCCCGCCCAGTCACCATCACCCATTCCCTGTCTGCCCCAAACCCTTTTTTTTTGGCTGGAGAAGGCCAGGGAAGCACAAGGGTGACCTGCTTTGCACACTGGGGTGTTAGGGGAGCACATCACAGCAGGGTGGGCTGCACAAGAGGCTCCAGCCCGGCAGCTGCTGAGGGATGGGTCTGGCACTGGGCAAGGGGAGCCCAAAAGCAGCAGCATAAACTGTTCTGCCAAAGTTTCCTTCCTCAGAGCCTTGTGGGGCAGAGCAGTGCCAGCAAATCTCTAGAAATGCTGGCCTTGAAGGGAAAAGTTGTTCTCTAAGAGGTACTGGCAGGACCCTCCAAACAGTGGGGATCTGTCCCCAGGGATCCTTCCCCAGAGCCACTGGAGACCACAGCTGGACCCCAAAGGCTGCAGGTAGCAAAGCATCACCATCACTTCACACTGCCAAAACAGTCAGATTTCTCCCACACCACCTGTTCTTCCCTCCCCCTTCTTCCCCAAAATGACAGTTTTCCCTCTGAACTCTTTGGGTTGACACATTCCCAAGGAACAGTGTGATTTCCCCATTTTCAGATTCCCTCAACATTGGCTTGCCAAGGAAGGAGCCACAAGGAGTGATCCCAAAATTCTGCCCATTGGCCCCACAACCCTGCAAAACTGACCGCAAAACCTCAAGGCACTGAATGTAAATAAGGAGGAAAATAAGAAGCTGAGAAAGGCTACAGGTCCCAGAGCAGAGGATGGAGATGATAGGGCCAGAAAGGATTTTTGGAGCCCAGCTCTGAAAATAATTTACAACCCATTTGCCTGTGCTTCGTACAACACGGGAGAAGCATCTCCCAAAACTGCCCTCACTCAGTGGCTGCAAAGATCCATCACAGCTGAAAGCTAAACTGACTGAAATGTGCCTGTTTTCGCCCAGGGGCTAGCTGGGGACTCTGCTGCCAGTGGGATTTTGTACTCCTGAAGCCACAATTCCCCTCCTGGGAACCCAAATCCCAGCCAGCCCCATGACTTACCGTCACTACGACGTACAAGCACCAGATGACAGAGGTGAGGTGGAAGGCAACCAGCTGCCCTGACTCATTGAACTTGCTGTGTTTGACCTTGGAGAGATGCAGACGCCTGTTGATTTTCTGGGAAGGAGCAGAGGGAGAGAGAAAGAACAAAAAAATGTGAGCGACCATCAACGCTCTCTCTCCTCCTCCTTATCCCAAGCAGCCTCCAGAGATGAAGGCTCACCCACCACCACCTTAACCACCAGCCCATCCCCAGAATAGCATTTAACTGCAGCAGGACCTCCTCCCTCCATGGGATTGGAGGGATCTGAGGTAATTTGAGGACACCAGACAGGGAATGGCACTCACGTCCAGGGCGTACTCCTGCACCACCGCGTGCAGGATGATGGCGATGAAGATGTAGAAGAGGATGGTGACCAGATCCTTCAGCCCATAGTGATACTGGACCAGCTCCCCATCTGCAAAGAGACCAAAGGGTGGGTCAGAACCCCATGGCCCACAGGATTTACAGATAAGGGCTTAGTGGGGAGCAGCTTGGATGGGGACACCAGAGACAGGTCATGACTGTGCCAGTGGCTGGGAAAAAGGGCGCTGCCCAGGGTTAGTTCAGGGCAGAGGTGGGTGGTTTCCCCTTTAACAGTCACACACCTCAAGGGAGGGGACACTGGGGACACTTAAAGCTTCTCCCTGCCACTGGGGACAGCTTGGCTGTGGAGATGGGAATTTATCACCTGGAGGGGTGAAGAGCTGGGAGGCTGAAGCAGGTGATGGGATCAGGGATGTCCCACTAGGAACACCAGGGCTTGGGATAGGATTTCCACCCCCTCAGTTATGATTCAACACTCCTTTGTGATCTCCCACTCCTCCCTAGAAACTGCTGGAGCAGGATTCAGCTGCCTAAATGCAGATGCCCTGTGCTATTCAAAGATCTGAGGCAGCAGCACAGGGCTGGTGGGTGAGAAATAGGACCCACAGGAGGCTGTGCTCTTCTGGAGCAACAGGAGACCCAACAGCACCCAAAATACCCCGGACATCATCTGCATTTAGGTGACTATTTGCAGCCCTGCAGCTTGTTGGGAAGAAGCAGAGTTGGGAATACTGCAGGAAGTATCCTCACATGAAGCTCAGCCCACCCCTGGCTGCTGCTCTCCCTCAACCTGATCCAGTCCATTCTCACCTGAGATCAATGCTGGGAGGAGACTGCTCTGTCACCAGCCCTTTTTACCCCAAACAAAGCTTCATTCCAGATTTCTAAGATCTGAATGGGATTTATGAAGACACCTGGCACAAAGATAAGAAAACACCCTGTCCTCAGGAGTCCCCAGTGCTGTGCAGACCTGGAGGTAAAAATGGTGCCTGTATCCCAGAGCAAGGTAAAAGACAGAACTGCAAGGCCAAAGAGAATAATATCATTTATCTGTGCAACTGCTCTGCCTGCTCTCTCCAGGGTACCTCAGAAACTCTAGCAGGAGCTCTGGAGGACACGGAAAAGCCTTGGGAAAATTTAGATTCCTCCCAACAAGCTGCTGCACCAAGGTCTCTCTCCTCACTGGCTCATGCCCCATACTGATACCCTAATACCTGGTCCTGGGGAGGTGTTTCTGTGTCCCCCTGGGATTTCTGGTATCAGGGAAGAATAAACCCCTTAAAAACCAGCAGCAGAAGTTGTCTGGACTGTGCCCCAGGGGAGCAGGGACCACAATTTAATCTGTAAGCTGGATGATTCCTTCAGCCACAACGTTCAGAGCTTTTATCTTCCACACGTCTGCCTCGCTGTAGCTCCGCTAATCCCAACACCCTGTGCTCCAACCCTCCCAATTAACTGCAGCTTTCTGCCACCAGCCCAGGCTCTGTGCCCCAGGCATCTGGCTCATCCTGAGCCCAGGGCTTTACCCAAACCACCTCCTGCCAGATCCAGAGGGGCTCTGAGCCAGGCAGGCAGCAACCAGCAGCCAAAACAGGAGCAGGGGCTGAGCCTCCAGGCTGGGAGCTGGGACACCTCCTCTGGGCTATTTGGTTCTGAGCTGCAGCAGCTCAGAGCTGCCTGGAATTGTTCTCTGTGAATCAGAACCTGCCTGGAGCAGGGATGCTGTGCACTGCCTGCATCTCCACACCCTCCTCTCCAGCTGCCATCCCCAAAAATTAGCAGGACAGGGATGACGTGCGCAGCCCCTGATGCTTGGCAAAGAGGTAAATCCCTGCTGCTCCTCAGGGAAATAAGAAGCTGCTGCAGGCAGACAATCACACAGCTGGATCCTGCCTGAGCAGCCTTGGAGCAGGATCCTCACCCCTGCAGGGAGCACTTTCTGCCTGGCCATGGCAGAAAGAGTGGAAGCCCCCAAATTCCCTGGAAAGCATTTCTTCCCAAAGCTGGCAGCATGAGGGCTGGCAGACGTGACCAGAGTGCTCTGAGCCACTCCAACTTTGCTTCTTCCCAAAATATCACATTTTTGACATCTCCTTTAGTACCAGACAAGGGCCTGGGCAGTTGATCAGCAGAGGGTGAGCCCCCGCCAGCTGGCAGTGAGGATTTGGGGAAGACCAGACCCAACCTCCCACTGGGACATGTGGAGAAAAGGCATCTCTCTCACCTGCTGTAGGCACACTAACATTGTACTGAGGTAAGATGAACAGGAAGGCAGTCTTGGCTGTGACCTGTCAAAGACACACAGAAGGCAGAAAAAGCAAATCAGTTGTTAAATCCATTCCTCTGGTGTTACTCTGGACCCATTTTTTTCCTATCACAATGGGAAAGGCAAATCATCCAGGGACATGAGCCAGCACCAGCTTCACTTGCAGGAACACTGAACCTCGCACTGGTCTCCCACAAGGTCCTCAAAAAAGCCTGGGATGAGACATCAGGACACCTGAAACCCAGGACTCTGCTGCTCACTCTTCATTTATTCAGTCGTAGAATCAAATTGTGGAATATCCTGAGTTGGAAGGGACTCAAAAAGATCACTGAAGTCCAACTCCTGGCTCTGCACAGGACACCCCAACAATCCCAGCCTGTACCTGAGAGCATTGTCAAAACCCTTCTTGAGCTCTGTCAGGCCTGGGGCTGTGACCATTCCCTGGGGAGTGTGTTCAGTGCCCAGCCACTCTGGGGGAAGAACATTTTCCTAATATCCAACCTAAACCTGCCCTGACACAGCTCCAGCCATTCCCTCAGGTCCTGTCACTGGCAGCCACAGAGGTGGCCAGTGACTAAACTGCATTTAATTCAAAGGAATGATCCTCCCCAGCAGCAAAGCAGGAGGCTTTGTGGGAATGGGGCAGAGCATCCACCCCACAGGATGCCCCAAAACTGCAGCTCCATGACCAAAGCACCCTCGAGCTGGGGCCACAGCAAAACCCAGTGCACAGACATCCAACCCCACAGTGGCAGCAGGTCACCAGATTTTCCCTTTCCAACAGCCCCCAGCCAACCCTCCAATGTTTCACAAGCACCCACCCCCAAACACAACCAGCCCCAAAAAATCCTGTGCCCGCCGAACGCCGAGAGAGATGAGCTGCATTTCACACACTCATGGCTGCCACTGCTTCTTCAGAGCTGCAGGCTATTAAAAATCCCAGCTGGAAATTGCTCCACAGCTTGTGGGGGGAGCCAGGGGGACTTTGCCAAGCATTCCCATCCTGCTACCACCAGCATTGAGCAACCGGCGCAGGAAGCTCCGGCTCGGGGACAGCAAACTCCACAGAGTGTTTTCATGATGTTTGAGGATTTTATTGCTTTTTCCACTTAAAAAAAAAAA
>VXAC01008723.1:20229-31031 GCA_013399225.1 Rhipidura dahli | reverse complement strand
GACCCCGCCCCGACCGCACCGGCACCGACACAGGGAACCGGCACCGGCACCGGGAACCGGCCCCGCCCCGACCGCACCAGCACCGACACCGGCACAGAGAACCGGCCCCGCCCCGCCCGCACCAGCACCGACACCGGCACAGAGAACCGGCACCGGGAACCGACCCCGCCCCGACCGCACCAGCACCGGCACCGGCACCGACCCCGTCCCGACCTGTACCGGGACTGGAACAGGGACCCAGCACCCGGCACCGGCACCGACCCTGCATCAGGACGGGGACCGGGACCGTACCCGGCACCGACCCCGCCTGCACCGGGACCCGGACACGGAGCCGGACCCAACGGGGACCCAGCACCCGACCCCGCCCCGGATCTGGACCCGGACGTGGGCACCGACACGGACCTAGACCGGGATCAGAACCTGGCGCTGGCACAGACCTGGACCCGGATCTAGGCACAGACCTGGACCCAGCCCCAGTACTGGCACCAGACCTCTCCACAGCCCGGACCCGGCACTGCCACAGCCCCGGCACCGGTCCAAGAGCCGGAACCTGGACCCAGCACGGGACGGAAAGCTCCGATGCGGATCCAGACCGAGAGCTGAGACCTGGCACCAGCTACAGACATGGACACGGACCCTGCTCTGGACCAAGCCCCAGCCCCGGACTTGGATCCAGCCCCTGCCCCAGCTTGGCACAACCCTGGACCCAGCACCGAACCGGGACCCAGGACCTGGCCCGGCACCAGACAGAGAACCCAGCTCCGATCTGGCCTCCTGCTTTGCTCCACGCACACCCTGGCACTCAGCAGGTGGAGGCACCCCCTGGCCTCAGCACCCACCTCACATCTGCACCCCAGTACTGTGCACATCTGGACACCCACCCACACCTGGACCCACCTTTTGTGCATGTGTGGGTGCCCACCTGCACCTGCACCCGCACCCACCGACTGTTCGTGTGCAGGCAACCTCCCACCTCTGCACCCACCTCTGCACCCACCTACCGTGCACATCTGGGCTCCCACCCACCTCTGCCCCCACCTACCATGCACATCTGGACCCACCTCTCCCTGCATCCAGCACCCACCTGTGTCCCAGCACCCACCCCCCTGTGCACACCCTGGCAGCTTGCTCTGCAGCCCAAAGTCCCAGTGCTGAGCCCCAAATCTCCCTCATTAACCCGGGAAAGGCCTGAGGCATGAGGTGCCTTCCCTATGCCAGCCCCTTCCCAAACCCACACTCAGCTAGGTCTGGGCTGTAGCAGTGGGGACAGAGACAATCTGAACAGGTCTCTGGGACAAAACAGTGGGACATTTGCTGTAATTTATTGAATTCGATCCCTAAAATCCCCACAAAGCTCCTCAGGGAGCTCCAAGGGCGTTGGGGGAGTGGGCAGGGCCCTTTGGTGGCTTTGGTTAGGAAAATCAAGGTATAAACAGTGTTTTGATTTGAAAGATCTCCCTTCAAGCACAACGAGCACTGGATCCTTTTGCTTCCAGGGTCTTGTTCAGCTCCTCCAACATCCCTGGATCACCACGGATCCTTCACAGATCTGTCTTGTGTCCAGTGAGGATGAATTCACAGGAGGGAGAAAACACTGCTCCAGCACATCTGAGGGAATTTGAGCCGTCTCCAACCTGGTGTTGAGAGCACAAAGCATTTTCCTCCAGCCAAATCCAACCCGGGAAGCAGCGTCCCTGGGTCCTCATTAAGCACTCGGTCCTATTAGGCAAGTCCTGATTAGCTGGGCTTACCCTCTGCTCCCCCTCTCCGTGGTATTGTTTAGCCTTGGAGCCATGGGCACAGAGCTGCAGCCTGGGCCCTGCCTTTTACAGGAACACTGAAGGCACCAGAAAGGGATTTGCAGCAAACCAAAGTTAATTAAAGGGGCAAAAATATCCAAAGTTTCAGCCCGGAAAAAACCAAACAAATAACAACAGCCCCAGGGCGAATAATTCTGCTTTCTGTAGTGTCCAAGTATTGTGTTTCAATGTTGTTGGAAGTGAAAAGATGTTTTTGGTTTTTTTCTGGGGAAATCTTTCTTGAGCTAGGTTTGGGGTGGGGGTGGGGGGGTGCGGTGTTACATCATCTTGGAGCTGGAGGGAATGTTTTTCACCCAGCCCAAAACCTGGCACCCAGGGACAGTACTCAGAAACTGGGCTGCTGGAAGGTGAGAGCTCAGCAGGGCTGGGCAGGGCTGCTGCCACCCTCGAGCCTGTTGGTACAACTCCATCCTGCTTTATTCGCCTTGGAACAGGGACGAGAGTGACCCATTAAAAACAACAAGCCAAGAGGACGGCGCCAGCGGTCAGGACAGCCACGTTCCCAAACTCAGGCACTCACCTGGGCATTGTTTAATTTCTTAGGGACATTCCTGCCTGTTTGCTCCTTTTTCCAGATCACCAGAGAGTGGCACAGCCAGTTCTCCTGGGGAGCCCGTGGGTCACTCCCTGCATTGTCACAATTCATGCTCGGTTCCTGCTCCCGTGTTTCCCTGGAGAGCTCCTCTCACTTGTGCCATTGAGCTCTCCTGGGCTGGGGCATGACCCTCCACCTCTCTAAAGTGAGGGAGAGGGTTTCCTTAAGAAACAAAATGGAAAAGAAAAGGTTCACAGGGGGAAAATGAGCAGAAATTTTCTATTCCAGAGTAGGCAAAAGCACTGGACAATCCATCCGAGTGTAGTGGGATGGAGATATCCCCTTGCTCCAGCCCTTCTGTGGGTGGCTGAAGCCCAAACGTTGGTGATGAGCATCCCCAAAAGCTGGGCAGATCCTGGTCTAGCTCAGGAGAACATTCCTCATCGAGAAAAAGCTTCATGGGAGATGCTGCAGAAGGAGCAGAGGGTCTGGCCAGGTCCCCTCAAGCATTTGGGGCATTTGGAAGCTACACCAGCAGGTTCCCTGCAGGAGTTGGTCCATTGCCCCTCTGCCAGCTGCAGTTTTCCATCCTGGGCTTGGACTGGCCCAGGCCTCCACATTGCTCCACACAGAGCAGTGACCTGGGATTTGTGGGATTTCTGCACCCCGTGGGTTGATGTGAGGACAGACCAGAGAGGGGAGTGACCAGGTCACCTACCTGGGCACAGCTCCAGGGACACAGCGCCAAAATCAGGACTCAGCACAGTGGTGGGGACAGCTGGAGCCAGTTCTCCCAAACCCCCAGGGTCCCATCCTGCATCCAGTGGGATCTGGGGCATCTTCCCTTGCACACACACCTTTGGACCTGAAGGAATCGTGGAATATTTACAGGTGGATGACTCTTCACCTGAATACCAGCTTGGCAAAACCCCACCAGTGATTTTCAAACATTCCCCATTGCCTGGTGATGCCTGGGAAGTAAAAGGAGATGCCACAGCCATGGTCTCATTCGTCCAGGCACTTGCTGTGCTCTCCACCTCCAGTAACCCAGAGCTCCCCATTTCATTCCCACCAGCTCCCAGTGCAATGCCACAGCAGTATCAGTCCTGCACGTTCCTCTCCTCTCCAGTCCCCATCCCTGGAGGGATTTTAAAGCCGTGTGGATGTGGCACGTGAGGACATGGGGCACTGGTGGCCTTGGCAGTGCTGGGGGAATGGTTGGACTCAGTGATCTTAAAGGCTTTTCCAACCTAAATGGCTCTATAATTCCGTAACACGGGCACTGGATGTGCATTGTAGCTTCTGGACCTTGAGCAGCATCTCCCTCTGGTGGCAAAGGAATAAGGAGTTTTGGGGAGAAACTCCTCCTCAGAATGATTTCCCCAGTCTGGCAGCATTGGGAAAAATCTTGATATGCGTCAGGTCATTGGGGCATCTTCCATTCTGGCCCCCAAAAGTTGGGAAGGGTGGGGAGAGGGTTCTGGAGCTGTGATGTGCTGCTGGAGTTGTCCTACTTCAAACAGGGCTTTAGAATTCACCAAAGAGCAGGTTTAGATTGGATATTAGGAGGAAATCCTTCCCTGTGAGAGTGGGGAGGCCCTGGCACAGGGTGCCCAGAGAAGCTGTGGCTGTCCCTGGATCCCTGGAAGTGTCCAAGGCCAGGCTGGACAGGGCTTGGAACAACCTGGGCTGGTGGGAGGTGTCCCTGCCCATGGCAGGAGGTTGGAAGGAGATGAGCTTTAAGGCCCCTTCCAACCCAAGCCATTCTGTGACTGTCTGTAGCCCAGGTCCCTCCTTCACCCTCCCACTGGAAATCCCGACAGACAACTCATCCTGGGGCTGCAGGAGCCAAGAGTGGGAAGAGAGACCCATCCACACCTATGTGTACCCCAACACGAGACACACACAGAGCAAAGGCCAGTTTTTGGGGTTTTTTTTTGAAGCATAATTATATATTATCAAAAGTAGAAAACCAAGCAAGATAAAAATTCCTGTAATGGCCCAGCAGCGCTGCTGCCTTCTGTGTGACCCACATGGTGAGAAGGGCTCTGGAAAAGCCACTGGAACTGCTCCTGCCTGCAGAGCACAGCCACAGCACGAGGGGCTGGGGTTCAGATGGAGACAGGGAGCCTTCACCACCTTGGAATGTGGCTTCACTCCACATCCAGCACCAAGCGGGTTTTCAGTGCCCTGAGGAAACATCTGGTGGGGCCAGCCCTGAGCAGTGAATGCATCGTGGAAGCTTTTTTTAATAATTCATCACATGCCTGTGCCCTTCCTGCTGCCTTTCCAGCCCTGTGGCACCACCTGAGTCCTGCCCACAGTGGGATGAGAGCTGGAGAGCACAGCCAGATGTGCTCCAGCTGGCACACCAGATGGCTCAGTGGTGAATCCAGCTGATCACACCTCAATTAACATGACAAGCCATGTCCTGGGCACCAACCTGTGTCCTGGGCACACATCCATGCCCAGCCAACCTGGTGGGAAGCACTGGCTATTTCTGGGACCACGGTACTGATGGTTTTAGTTCCTGACACAAATAAACCCTGCCTGCACTGGGGATTTTATGGTGGCAGTAGAATTGGTTTGAGATTTGGCCTGAGGCTAAGTTTAGGGGGAAGCATCCAGGCAGATGTGGATCATAACCTGGTAACCTGGTCTAGTGGAAGATGTCCCTGCATGTGGCAGGGGTTGGAACTGGATGAGCTCTAAGGTCCCTTCCAACCCAAATAATTCCGTGATCCTGTGGTCTGCAGCTGGAAGGGGACAAGGAGGAGGCTGGAGAGAAAAGGCCACTTGAGGAAGCAGGACAGTGGACAAGCAGCAGGACATGGCTTTTGGCTATAATTCCTGGTCCTGAGGTTCTGGTCTGCAGCATGAAGAGGATCTGCAATCCTGTGAGACCACCAAAAATGGATTTGGTAAAGGTCTCAAGATAAACCTGGTGGGGAAAAACAAATCAAGCAATGCTGAGCCTTACTTGAGGCCTTACTCTGCCCAGAAGGAAGGACATCTGGGAGTAAAACTCATCATTTCTCTGTTTTAGGCACTCTTTGTTCTTCAGATATTCACACTGGGATGGGCCAGCAGCCTGTGCAGGCACTGGTTAAAGGACAACACTTCAAGTCATTGTCACAAACACACCAAAGGCAGAAGGCTCCAGCTGCCTGGCAGGACTGTGACATAAATAAGCTCAATAAATAACCAGCCCTGGATCTTTAGGGCTTTTTAAGGCTTTTGAAGTTCTTCAAAACTGCAAGGAGAAGATGCACTGGGAGGGAAGGTGATGTCCCAGTGATGGAGGAGCACATCAGCCCCATGGCAGGGGCACTGTGGGGAGTCTTTGTCCCACCACCTCCTGCCACACCCTGTTGATGAGACAGTCACCCCAAGGCTGACCCAAGGTGACAGTGCAGCCATTTACAGGGTCACCCTGGCAACCCAGACAGGTCTGTCTCCTCTCCCAGCTGCCCCAGTCCTCGCTGGGGACATTTAGGGCCAGCCTTGGGGGTGGAGGTGAAGCACGGTGACCTCAGCTTGCTCCTCATGATGGTTCCCTGAGGGCCACAAGGGTGGGTGTCCCAAAGGTGATTGCACCCCACGAGGGCACCCTCTGTCCCTGTGGGCTCTGATCCCTCTCTGAGGGGACCTGCCATCCCACAGCTACCTGTGTTGCCAAGGGAAGAACTTCTCTGCAGACACCTGTGGGCACAGGTGCCCAGAATTGGGCTGATGCTGGCCATCCCTAGGGATAAATCCCCTCCTCCTCCTCCTCCTCCTCCTCCTCCCAGGCAGTCTGGGGCAGGCTGGGCTTCACTGTCCCTTGGCACCAGGGCTGTGCTCGTGGCTGTGGCCATCCCTGTCCCAGGCGAGGCGATGCCTCCTGCGCTTGCACTGAAATACACGGAGGAGCTCTCGGTTGAATCCGGGGAGAAGCCTCCAGGGTGGGATGTGGAAGGGGGAAAAGCAGGCTCCTGCCCTGCTCCGCCCTCCTGTGCCATTCCCACAGCGCCAGCGCCGGGTTTGGTGCCTCCCTCATTCCCCACTGCCAGCCCAGAGGGAGGGATGTCCCTCATGGGGAGGGAAAAGTTCACCACAGGCTCAGCACCAGGGGGTTTCCCCATTGTCCATCCTCCAGGAAAAGCCTCTCCCACGCCACCGTCTCCGAAAGCCGCGCTGATCACTGACAGGTCTCCCGTCTTCAAGGCCAGCTTCACCAGCAGCCAGTGGTGATGGTCTGTCCAGCTGTCCTCCAAACACCCTTTGGACTGCAGGAGCGATGAGCTGGTCTCATTTTTGGCGTCTGTCTTGGTCCCTTCCCCTGCCAAGGACTCTTCATCTCCCAAAGTTGCTGAGCTCTGCCCAGCTTGGGAGTTCTCTGCAGACACCTCCTCGTCCCCAGCTGCTGCAGCACTGCAGGCTGTCTCCAGGAACCCCTGCCAGATCTCTGTGGACTTGGGATGGAGCAGGCTGTAGTAAATCACCAGAGCTGTGGCACCTGGAAAGGAGCAGAAAGGTGTCAGTGATGAGTCTTGGCAGCATTTTGGTTTAGTGTGAAGAGGCCAGAACTCGCTGCACCTCCAGATCAACAAGACCTTTGCAAAGATGCTGCTAAGTATCCAGTGTCAGAGCAGCACATCTTTTGACCATTTATAGGGATGCAAGACTCCCACTTGAGCATCTTTTGGGAAAGGAAGTGCACAATCAGGCCCAAATTTAATCTGGATTAATATGCTAACACAGAGTTGCCCAGCAGGGAGATGAGTGATGCAGGAAACCTTCCTTGTCACAGCATCCCCATCCTCTGGCCATTCCACCAGTAGGTTTTTAAGACACCTTCCCACTTATATCCTAAACCCATCCAAGACCAGAGGAATTGCTCCTTTTCCATCCCATTTCTTTAACACAGTTGACCTGAGGGTCTGGGAAGTTGCACAAAGCCCACCCAGCTTCCCTCTGCTCCCATCCCACTGGGAAAATATGACCCTGCTTGGCACAAAGATGCTCCAAGGGCTGGTGCCCCTCTGCCCCTCCCTCAGGCTGGGAGAACTGGGGGTGTTCACCTGGAGAAGAGAAGGCTCCAGGGAGAGCTCAGAGCCCCTTCCAGTGCCTAAAGGGGCTCCAGGAGAGCTGGAGAGGGACTTGGGACGAGGGTCCGGATGCTCATTTCCTCAAACTACTCTCCAAATGTGCAATCCAGGCTTGAAAATCAACGTTCTTACCTATAACAGACCCTGACATGACAGCCCCAGTCACAGTCAGGCTGTTCCTCAGCTCTGCCTGCAGGAACCGGGTGCCCAAGAGCAGCAGGAGCGTGTTCTCCATCAGCATTATCTGCAGGGCAGGGGGAAGAGAGTCATCACTTATTTCCTTCTGATGGGTTTGGATGTGCCTCTGGTAACAGAAAATACCCAGTTTCTAGACTTTCATAGATTCTTAGAATCGTGGAATGGTTTGGGTTGGAAGGGACCTTGAAGATCACCTCATTCCACCCCCTGCCACTATCCCAGGCTGCTCTGAGCCCTGTCCAACCTGGCCTTGAACGCTTCTCCTGTCGTATTTTGCACCTGATTCATCACTTTAAACATAGAAGTTGTCATAGAACTGAACTTTCTGCAAGTTCTCACCTATTTTTTACCATGGACATTGTAAGGCTGCCTCTTAAGGAATCAAAGGCAGAGCAGAAGGACACATCGGCCTTGGTGACCACGTGGCTCTGTCAGGACACAGTAAAACACTGGATTTTTAGCAAGTGGCGATGTGAGAGATGAAAATGGAGAGTCTGAAGCTTTGCTTGTCCCCAGCAGCTGCATCTGTGTGCAATACAGAATATTCCAGGTACTCACTGCATAAAATACGGCCACCCTGGTCCTGGAGGGGCCGGGCCGGACATTGATGTAGCAGAAGATGTACACAGCTCCCAGCAGGCAGTTGAAGAGCCTCCAGCAGCATGGCTGGGCCACGATATCCGTCTGCTGGGCCACCAGCCAGAAGGACATGAGCAGCCAGTGGACACCTGCAGGGAGAAGGGACTGAATTTGCAAAGCCACCCCTGGGGGAGGCTGTGAACAGTCCCAGCAGCAGGGCTGATGGGGGGGGGGGGGGATGTGGGGAAGGGGATCTCAGGTCTTACCTGCCACAGCAAAGACCCAGAAGGAATAGAGCCTGGCAAAGAGCACCAGGGCCAGGACCCGGGTGCCCAGCATCCCTGTCCTCCAGAGCAGCAGACACAGGAGGACAGCAGCCGGCGGGCTCAGGTGTCCAGGCCTCATCAGGGAGGTGAAGTGGCTGTAGGAGACCAAAGCCCAGGCCAGGGACAGCAGGGACAGCCCTGCGCTGACACCTGAAGGGGACAGGGGTGGTCAGGGCTCTGATGGAGGCCCAGAGGCACGGCAGGGACAATGCTCTGTGTTAAGGAGATGTTGGTAGCACGGCATCCCCATGAAAGCCAGACACCCCTCAATCCTGCCAAGCGAATCAGAGAATCATGGAATCACAGAAAGGGCCTCAAAGGCCATCCTGTCCAACCCCCTGAAATGAGCAGGGACACCTTCCACCAGCCCAGGTTGCTCAGAGCCCTGTCCAACCTGACTTCAGTGTTACCAGAGATGAAACTGGAGTATTTCAACTAAATCCTGCTAATTCTGGTCTCTGCATGCTCGGCATCTCCCTGTGGGTCCCCTCTGAGTGCTCTCTCCATGGGCAGAGCTCTGCAGCCCCAGGGCAGCTCCATCCCGATTGCTGCCAGCGGACCAGAGATGGACAATGACCGAGCGTGACCTTGCACATGTCTCGACTCCGCACCCAGCATCCCTCTTTGCACACCTGGAAGTTCACCTCTGGGGCAAAGCAGCCACCTCTGCACTCAGCCACAGCAGATCTTCTGGCCACACTTGTCCCTGCAGCTCCACATGGAGGATTCCCAGTCCCTCTGCAGCTCGTTCCTCCACCCAGAGGACAGACGCACGCATCCCTCGCCCAAACGCATCACCCCTCCCCAGTGTGAACCACACTCCTGGGAACTCACCAGGGATGAAGCCTGCTGGGTCCACGGCCACCACGACATAAGCTTGGAGCAGGAGGTGAGGCAGGGTCTGCAGCAGGGCCTCCAGGAGCCGCAGGACACAAACGTCCCCGAGCTGAGCCAGCACCTCCCCAGCACTGCTGCCCTTCTCCCACCGCAGAACATCCCAATACCTGCAAGAGTCACCGTGGCAAGTTGCCCACCCTGGTTTGGGGAAGTTTGGGGCTGCACCCGGGTTGTGGGGCTGGGTGGATCACAGGGAGCATCTCTCACCGTTTCCAGAGGCCCAGCTGCAGGAGGTGCAGCGCCAGGAGCCAGCAGCCGGGCGAGTGTCCGTCTGCCCGGAACCAGAGGATGCTGAGGAGCTGGGCGGCATAGCCGGGCACCAGGCAGGCGATGGTCAGCCCGAACCAGCCCAGCTGCCCACGGACAAAGTAGTGGATGATGGCACAGAGCCCTGGAGAAGGGCAGAGAGGCGGCGCTGAGGGATGACACAGCCACACCCCCCCAGCAACTGAGCGGTGCCATTCATAACCAGAGAATCCCAGACTGGTTTGGGTCGGAAGGGACCTTAAAGCTCATCTCATTCCACCCCCTGCCATGGGCAGGGACACCTCCCACCAGCCCAGGTTGCTCCAAGCCTCCTCCAACCTGGCCTTGGACACTTCCAGGGATCCAGGGGCAGCCACAGCTTCTCTGGGCACCCTGTGCCAGGGCCTCCCCACTCTCACAGGGAAGGATTTCCTCCTAATATCCAATCTAAACCTACTCTCTGTCAGTTTGAAGCCATTCCCGCCAGAACTCCATCTCCCAGCCCGCCCAGGGGGTTCGCAGCCCTTGTCCTTATCTGCAGCTCCAAGCCGTCTCCCGATGGCTTTGTCAGCTGTGGCACAGCCACCGCCACCGAGGGGCCGGGCCCCAAGGAGGGCTCTGATAAAAAGCTCGGGCTCCAAAACAAACAAACAAACAAACAAATAAATAAATTAGTGGGGAAAATAAATCGATTTTTCATATTAAAAATCCAAGAGGACGGGCTGGGCCCTCGGGGATGCCGAAGGCCCGCGCCCACCGTGACACCGCGGGCAGAACCGCGCATCTCCCCAGGCGCGGGGGCGCAGGGGTGACCTCCCTCTTCCCGGTCTCCGGGGGTGACCCGGGCCCCCCGGGATGGCCGCAGAGGGGTCACTGCCAGCATCCTGTCCGCCTTCCCCCCTCCTCCGCGGGAGCGCAGCCCCCCGCGTCCCCGCGCATCCTGCGCGCATCGTGCGCGCTCACTCACGGGCGCCGCTCTCCGCCGCCAACAGCGCCAGGCTGAGCCTGGGGACGGCCCCGCGCATCCTGGGAGCAGCACAGGGAGGAGGAGGAGGAGGAGGAGGAGGAGGAGGAGGGAGGAAGGGGAGGAGAAGGAGGAGGAGGAGAAGGA
>VXAC01008723.1:0-17332 GCA_013399225.1 Rhipidura dahli | reverse complement strand
TATATATATATATAAAGCAAAAACAAGGAAAGAAAAGCACCAAAAGGAGCAGCCCAGAGAAACCAGAAGCCTCCGGGCAGCCTTGAAAGCTGCTGAAAAGGCTGTGCTCGGAACATCAGTGAAATAGTTGCTTTGATTGGGAAAGAAAACAAGAGATCTAAGAAAAATCCCTGCAGGGCACGAAGGGCGAGCCCAGGGAGGCTCTCGCAGGGGATGAGCTCAGCCGCGCTCCAGCAGCTGCCGGAGGAGAACGGCAACTCCCATGGAACGGGGCCGGCCGGATTCAAGTAGGAAAGAGGGGTAAAAGGCCGGTGAAGATCCCTTTACAACAGGAATTTATAGAAATGTCTGTAAATTATGGAAAGCCGGGAGCCATTGGAGGAATCCTCGGTGAGAAAGGAGGATGCTTAAGAGTGCCGTGCTCAGAGAACTCTGCTGTCCGTAGGAAGAGAGTAAAGATTATAATAAAGCTAAAATTGCTGGACATGGGCTGTAATAATTTCCATTAATAGATATGGCGTAAAATGTCTTATGTGTCATGCAGGTAACCTAGGAATGAAAATGTTTTGGTGCAAAAATTTGAAAAAAAACCCCAAACTACTTTTTCCTTTTTCATTAATAACTCTTAGATTTCTGTTTTCCTCTCTCACATTTTTTCCCTACCATTTCCTATTGCAGAATTTTTCCATGTTCTTAATTGTCCAGATTTCCCCTTCCAACAGCAGAAATTATGTAGAAACAAGCACAGGTCATTAACCCTCTTCCTGAATTTCCAAGGAAGAACTAGCTTCCCATTTAACATAGGCTTGGTGGGTTTTATTTTAACATAATTCCAGCTGATAATTTATTTTTTTTTTTTGGCTATGATGATATATCATCCATGTTTGTACGGAGATATAAAACCTCTGAAAACAGATGGAAACAGACATTGTGAGTGAGCTGCTGTGGCCAAAGGGTTGCTCAAAGGGAGGTGGCCCAAGGTGGTTTTTCTCATCTCAACACATTTCCTGAGCCGATGCTGCAATGGTTTGAAAGCCAAACCTCGGTTCCTCTTGGGAGGATGACAGCAAAGGGGATTCATTGGGTGTCCCCAGAGCTCCCCAAAGCCTCATTGGCCACCAGAAGGCTGTGGAGGTCAAACATCCCTCACCACCCTCCAGAAACAGCACAAACCCACATTCTGCTCCTTCATCCGCGAGGTTGACACAGACCCTGGGACTGTTCCAGCCTAGAGCCTCCTCCTACCTGGTAATGACCAAAATATTCTCATTATTCAGCCCATCTTAAAAGGCTTTGTCCTTCTTAAATGGGCTGGAGGTTTCATATCTTTCATGTTTATCTGCATTTTGTTTTATAGCTTTAGCTGTGCAGTGACTCCAGTCTGACACCAGCCAGTTCTAGAGGTGTCAAATGTTGATGAGGGAGAAGAGTTTTCATTGGCTGCAGGAAATTCAGACATTCAAAAAATTTATTCTGGGAATCATGTCATTCTTGAAGTGAAGAAAAAGCAACAGCCTCTAAGCAAGAATAAGGAGAAGCTGGATTTTGATTTAATTGTGAAGGAACTTTTTTTGCTCTCTTTTTGTTAGACAAACTTGACAACACCCATGGGTTTGTTTTGTATAAACCTAGCAAAAACTGTCTCATTTTCCTTTCTGAATTACCAGCTTTAACTTCCATAAGGCAAATCAAATTTATTGCAATGCATTTCAAAGTATCGAGAAATCAAGGATAAATAGCTGGTTACTTGATGCATTAATTACAAGGGGATTTAAAATTGAAATTTTTGCATGGAAGCTTTTTTCCTGTGCTATGATCTTATGTGTGCTCCAGGAAAACATTGGGACAATAGACATTATCATGACAGAAATGTGTAATAACCTCTTTTAGGTAACTTCTAGGCATTGAAGAACATTTCTCTGTGTCACTTCTGGCACTGTGGAGAGCCAGCCCTCTAACCAATGTCCTGGTCTCCTTTCTCTGCAGTGACCTGGGTTCCCAGCCTACCCTCTGCCATGAAAATCCTTCCTTTTCTCCTTGTTTTCCTTTTGGTGGCATTCCACGGAGCTGCAGGTAAGGTGTAAATGAAGGTGAAGGACTAAAGAGAAGATGTTGGTGTCTTGCAAAGGTCTCCTGCCCCCTTTGGTATGTGGCCAAGCTGCCTCCTGCAAAGAATCCTCACACAAATCATCAAAACTTGTTGGCAGATTACAGATGAAAAAGGAAATTAGCAGGCAAATACTCCAAGTATCACTTTGAAAACATGAGGGGCAGCCCCAAAATTACCATTCAGCACCAGCATTTCCGCTGTTAAACCCTGGAGGATTGTCCTTAAATCACTTTCCCTCTGAGTCACACAACAAACAAATTAAATCATAATCAAACATTCTTAAAGCACACAGAAAAAATAAAAAGGAATCTGGCCCCATGTTCTTCAAATATGCTTTGCTCTAGGAGCTGGGACATGGGGTGGAAAGGCACAAAATCATGAGTTAATGTTTAAATGTTACTGGCAGCATCTCCTTGGTGGAAAAACCTGTTCAGTCATAAGGGGTGGTGTAGGCTGTGCCTGTTGGGGGGCTGCAGAGGAGTCTGGAACCCCAAACCAACTCTATTGTCCAGAAAAAAATGGATTGTGTTTTAATATCAGCCCTGAAAATGGCACAGCTACGTTTGCAGGGCACTCTGTGCACAAACAAGGGCTGGTGGAGTTTTAATCTCTGTGGGAACAGGGTGGAAGGCATCCTCTGGGGAAGCAAGGATGGGAAAAGACTGTTACAGGAGAGCAGAAATGTGGAAGAAGTGTCACATATATCCCTGAAGAGATTTAAAATATGTGTAGATGTGGCACTTGGGGGCAGGGGTTAGTGCTGGGCTTGGCAGTGCTGGGTTAACAATTGGGCTTGGTGATCTCAAAGGTCTTTTCCAACCTAAATGAGTCTGTGCTTCTATGATGTTATGGGGTTGTCTGATCTTATTCTTGCCTTGTCCTCTGCTTCTGGCACAGGAAGCTGGGCAAAGAGTTCTTTTGGTCTGTTTTATGTCCTTATTTAACACACAGTGGATGTTTGGGCTGTTTTCAGTAGGATCTTCTGGGTATGTTAAAGCAATAAATTTAGCTGTATCTGGGACAAAAGTGCTTCTGAGAGCTCAGAGTGCTCCCAGTCACCTCTGCAGTGCCCCACAGACAGAGAGTTTGAGACCAAAAGTGTTTTATTCACCCTTCCAAGCACTCCTTTATTCCTCCCTGGGATTTTCTGGGTGTGCACGTATCACTCCACTGACACGCTGGGGATCCAGCTCACCAGGGATGTGCTGGGTGCTCTGTGCATATGTAACATCCATTATCTGTCTGCTGGAACAAGCTCCCCTCTCTCTGAATTCACTGGGCTTAGCGTTGTTCCACAGATGAGCTGGAAACTGGAATTAATTGGTTCATGTGCACTCGCTCAGGTGCACCCAGAACGCATCAGCTGCCGGGCTACATCTTTATTAATCGACCAAACAGGGCCAGGCAACCTCCTGCCTAATTGCCAGACTGCTCCCTGGGGTTGTTTTGATCCCTGGCAATAAACACTTTTCACGGATAAAACCTGTCCTGGGAACAGCGCAGGCTGGTGGCCGTTCCCAGAAGGCAGCTTGAACGCGGGTACCCAATTTTAGCAGGGAATTCAGTTCAGCCATGCAGGAAACAGCAATTCCAGGCTGTTCAGACCCAGAGGGCAATGCCTGGTTGTGTGCAGGGTTCAGTGGCATGGAAGTGTTGTTCTGCAGGGATTGATGAATTTAGCCATGTCTGGGAGCCATCCCTTATGAACTGCTGGACACCAGGACCTGTTTGAGACATGGGTGAAATGTAAAGGGAGAGAAACAGCCAAATCTGTACAACCAGGGAATCTGGGAATGGTTTGGGTTGGAAGGGACCTTAAAGATCCTCTCCTTTCATCCTCCTGCCATGAACAGGGACACCTTCCACCAGCCCAGGTTGCTCCAAGCCCCGTCCAACCTGGCCTTGGACACTTCCAGGGATCCAGGGGCAGCCACAGGTTCTCTGGGCACCCTGTGCCAGGGCCTCACCACTCCCAAAAGAAAGACATTTCTTCCTAAAACCTTATCTAAATATCTATTCTTTTAGTTTAAATCCATTCCCCTCTGTCCTACCACTGTCTGTTTACATTAAAAGTCTCTTCCCCTCTTTTTTATAACCTCCCAGATGAGCTGCTGCATCTCTCCTGAATTGTGACCTACAAGGTTTTAAGAGCTAAGTGCCCACTTACTGTTTTCTATTAGCTCCCTGATGTCCATCCCTAAAATCTGAATTCGTAAGGGAGTCCTGGTCTTGGAGAGCATAAGAAGAAGGAATTAAAGCATTTGCTTGGTTGTTCTGCCCACAGACCTCCTCCTCTGAGGGTTGAACTGTCATGACTTTGTCAGCTCACAGGGATTAAGCAAAATGAAAATCCCTGTCAGAAATAAAATGTCTCCCATTACTGTTTTGTTTATTTGTTGGTTTATTTTTTTCTTTTTTAAGGTAGAAGCTTGGCAAGACCTAGGAGACCTTACATGGAGTGTGGATATCGTGGGACTTTCTGCCACAGGGGGAAATGCCCTCGTGGCAACGATTACCTGGGGTCGTGTCGTTCTGGGTATAGTTGCTGTAGATGGTAAGTTTAGGATTTATCTGGGGCAAAGATGACTTCCCAAATTATCATCTGAATCCCAAGTAGCAGGATTTTTCTCAAAAATCATAATTCTGGAAACCCTGGAATACCCTTTCCTTTGTGTAGGTTGTAGTGTGGCTGATTGCGGAGGATCTCCGGGAATGATCGCTTTTGACGCTGTTGGATTCAAGGTGGTGTTGGACCAGCCACCAAGGATTTCTCATTCTCCTTTCAATAAAAGCAAGGTCTTGGGAGATTGCACAGCTGCCCTGTGTGGTGTTGTCATTAATTTCCAATAGTAATCCATTTCCCAAGTCTTATTTCCACTTAGAATTTTAAACAAGAATTCTGAAATCAATCTAAACTTGCCAGGAATGTGTAGTCCACCAAAATATTTTCCCCTTCTGGGCTACTGATTTGAGTGAGTGCTGGCAAGTTCTCCACACGTGCCTGCCAGGGAATTCTCTGTTGTGACTGTAACTGGGATCAGTCACCATTTCCACTGTCACAAAAGTCTTCTCCAGTGGAAGAGAAGACCTCACAGCACCTCTGCTCTGAAAATTTGGGGCTCCTATCTCCCCAGAGCTTTCAGACCTGGGAACAGCATCTTGTTATATTATAGGAACTAAAGACACACTGAACGGGACATTTTGGTGATTTGAAGCCTGGTTTTACCCTTGGTTTTTGTATCTGATGTGAATTTGGAGTAAATCTGAAAAATTTATATTGGCTGCAGTAGCAAATCAGGAGATCAGGGTTAGACCTGTGACATTACTTGAGACAATTAGAAACATGTATGAGAGGCCAATTCCTTGGTGACTTTGATCACTTCTCTTCTAAGAGATTTGCCCTGTCCTGCCCTGAACCACAACAGAAACCTCAGAAGGTGCAGCTCCTGTCTCTGCAGCTGCTCCTGCACAGTCAGGAGCATCCTTGTGCTGACAAGGAATCCTTGGTGCCCAGAGAAGCTGTGGCTTCCCCATCCCTGGAAGTGTCCAAGGACGGGTTGGACGGGGCTTGGAGCAACCTGGGACAGTGGAAGTTGTAGGGTTGATTGAGATGATCCTTAAGGTCCCTTCCAACCCAAACCATTCCATGATTCTGTGAAGGAAGGAGCAGTATGGGTTGATTTTGAAGGGAAACAACCACACCCAAGTGACAATGTGCAAAGGACTGACTCGAAGCCCTGAGGTCCCCATTTGCTGCAGAGCATCTGCCTGCCCTTCACAGAATCACAGAATTGTTAGGGTTGGAAGGCACCTCTGGAGACCACCCAGTCCAACCCCCCTGCCAAGGCAGGGTCACCTGGAGCAGTGACACAAGGACATGTCCAGGTGGGTTTGGAATGTCTTCAGAGAGGAAATGCCACAACCTCCCTGGGCAGCTGTTCCAGTGCTCTGACAATGTCAACACAAACAATTTCTTCCTCATGTTGAGGTGGAACTTCTTGTGCTTCAGTTTGTGACCACAGCTCCTCATCCTGAAGCTGGGCACCACAGGGACAGTCTGTCACCATCCTCTGGCACCCCTTGGAGATATTTATATGGATTGTTGAGATCCCCTCTCAGCATTCTCCAGACTGAGCAGGCCCAGCTCCTGCAGCCTCTGGGCCTGCTCAAAGCAGATGTTTCTGCAAGTGACTCTGCCACAATTGAAACCACAGCCTTGTGCAGGGCAGGAAGCTGGGCCAACAGCCTCTTCCCAGGGATCTCCCTGGAGGGAAATCTGAGGAAGTTGCCAAGTGGAGCCAGACCAGCAATTTACAGTTGATGTCCCAAGAAGGTTTTGCACAATCCATGGTAGGTGAGTGTTTCATAAACTGGAATGGCACAAGAGTTTTGCTCAAAGACTGAGGGCTTTGCAGGGAGGGTCCAGCCCTTGTAATTTTAGATTAATCTGTCTGTAGCCAGCATCACTCAGAATCCAGTCTCATCCTGCTTTTAGCTCACCACCACAAATATCTGTCCTTGCCTTTATGGCTGGGGAATGGCTTCAAGAGCCACCTTAGAGCGAATCACAGGCTGAAACCCCCTAGGATCCATGCTGTGCATCTCCTTCCTGTTTCTTATCCCAATTCCATCTCCCCAACACTCTACACGTTCAAATTCATGGCATCGGAGAATCATAAAATGGTTTGGGTTGGACAAGACCTTAAAATCATCTAGATCCAACTGCCTTGTCATGGGCAGGGACATCTTCCACTATCCCAGGTTGCTCCAAGCCACATTCAACGTGGCCTTGGAAACTTCCAGGGATTCAGGTGATGCATGTGCTAAAGAGCAACAGCACAGAGATGCAGCTAATTGCCTCCTTAATGAAGCTCTGTAAGGAGCCTGGCTAGTGGCTGTAGCTGCTCCCACTCCCTTGCCTCCTTGGGGTTTTGATGCCAAGACAGGTCAGCAGATAGTAAAAAAAAAAATGGGGCATGACCTTTTCCCCTTTTTCTGGCTGTATTTGTAGGATCAGGATTTCCTTCAGCGGTGAAGGAAATAAGAAGCTGTCCTGAGTGCTCTGACTGCCATGGCAGAGTAGTAGTGATCCCCCTGGGTACAAATATTTTGTACAATTTCCCTCACTGGAGAGTGAAAAAAACCCCAATGAAATACGGGGAGTTGTTGGGATCAAAGGAATATTCCTGTATTGCCCAGAGAAGCTGTGGCTGCCCCTGGATCCCTGCAAGTGTCCAAGGCCAGGCTGGATGGGGGCTCTGAGCAACTTGGGATAGTGGAAGATGCCCCTGCCCGTGGCAGGGGGATGAAACCTCCTGGTCCCTTCCAAACCAAACCATTGTGTGATGCCACGATTCACTCAGTGAACGCACACCATGCACGGGTGTGTTTTTAACACCCACCCACAAACGCGAAACCTGCAACGCTTGATGAACCCGCAGCAAGGCTGGAAACTGAATGGAGACATGCCACCGAACAACAAAGGGTTACACACAGCAAACTCCACCAAACAAAGCCGCAATTAAAGCCCGTCCTTCCCGGGTTGGACGGGGATGCCATCCCAAGCGGCGTCTTCCCGGTTATTTTCAAGCGAAGCATAGAGAGCACGCTTCCCGTGGTGGGGGGAGGAGGACAGAACTCCTTTGTGTGGTGAAAGCCGATTGTTTGCCAAGGCTTAACGAACAGGGATGCTGTGTGCGTGTCCCCAGAGGTGTCCAGCAAACCACAGCGCCCAGAGGCCCTTACGCAAGGCGGGATGACACAAGATCCTGGGCTGGACGCCTGGGAATCCTTCTCAGGTGTCAGAGGAGGAAAGCTCTGCATGTTTTTCTCTGTCGGGGGAAGAAACGGAGAAAGGAGCTTTGGGGCTGGACATTTCGATGACTCAGCCTGGGGCCCCAAGGGACGCAGTGCCACGTGGAGAGACCGAACTGTTGCTGCTGGTGCCGGGAAGCTCCGACCCTGGGCTGCCGAGTGTGTCCTTCCAGCGGTGACTGGTCACATCCCCTCTCCCCAGTTCTGTCCCCGTGCAGGTGCTACACAGCCTGCAGGGAATGACCCTCCCATTCACCTCTGCCTCCTTTCTCTTCTCCCCAGAGCTGCGACCCTGCCGGCGACTCCCAGGCATGCGGATCCTGCCTGTGCTCTGTGCCCTGCTCCTCCTCATGCTCCAGGGAGTGACAGGTAAGAAACGTGCGGGGTTTGTCCTTTGTCAGTGTTTTTGCAGGGAGGATTTGCCAGCTGAGCTGGTGAATCCCGTGTGAGTTCTCCTGGTGGCTGTGCCATCCTGCCCGGGGTCCCTCTCACCTCACATCTCTAAGGAGAGACTCCAGCTGCAGGTTCTGCTGTTGGGACCAGAGCTGGGGCATTGTACTAAAGCCCTCATCCTTCCCAAACTGGGATTTGCTGCCTCTCCGTGCCTCCTGACCCTTGTTTGTCTGAGTCAGCAGCATGGGGCACAGCAGCCCTGCTGGAGAGGAGAAGGAGGAGGAGGGGGAAAGGGAAATCCTGCTTCTCCCTCTGGAGTTCTCCCTTGGTCCAGGAGGGAGGCAGCAGGCACGATGGAGACCTCTCCCTGCTCAGGGGTGTAGTGAGTGTCTCCCATCCAAGTGCCACTCCCGTCCAAGTGTCACCTCGATTTCTGCGGCACACACCTGCTCAGCATTCGTGACAGGGGACAAGCAGGGCTGGGCTAACGCTGGCCACGCAGCGGGCGGGGGCTGTGCTCAGCATCTCGGCTGAAATTCTCCTCTCTCCGTGCCCCGCAGGGCTGTCCCCGGGCCGAGCATCAGCCCAGGACTGCGAGCGCCGCGGGGGATTCTGCTCCCACCGCTCCTGCCCGCCGGGGATCGGCCGCGTCGGCCTCTGCTCCGAGCAGGAATTCTGCTGTCGGATGTAAGTTCAGGGCTGTCCGGAGGGCTCAGGTTGCTGCCTATTGGGGAAGAAGAAGAAGAAGGGGGAATATGCAGCCCACGGGGACAGGGACATCCCTGAGCCCTCAGTGCTGCCCTGGCCTGGACAGGCACTGCCAGACCTTTCCTCCCGCAGGCGGTGGTATCCCTGATGGGCTCCTGGATCCCCGAGCGGGACACCAGCCCGTGCCCTCGCTGCATGGCCGGGACGATGCTGCCTGGAGGCACCGAGGACTGCCAGGGGCAGCAGCGACCCTGAACAGCCAGCGCTTGATCCCATGGGAATCCCTTGCTGCAGTGTCCCCAATACAAGGTGGCGGTCATTCCCGCTGCCGAGATGTGTGTCCTGGCTGTGCATCTCTTTCCTCTGCATGTGGGGAGGGGCAGAGAGGACAGGGGGAGATCCTGACAGACATGGACACACAAACACCGTCCCACAACCCACCCGCTCTCCATGCTGGCCTCAGCCACACCAGCATCTCCACCCATGGTGGGACAGGGGACACATGTGACACTCACAGGGACCCAACACCAGCCTTTTGGCTCAGTGAGGGCACCCCAGCACTGCACACCCAGGGTCAGGGATGGGGGTTTCTGTGACACCCCTCATTTCAGTGGAGACACTGCTGCTTGTCCCCTGGCTCCCAAGCTGGGTCAGGAGTCCTCGTGGGGCTGTTCCATGGGACACACACTGCCATGGTGTCCTTGAGTCCATACCCAGCTGTGGGGCCTGGGTGGAGGGCACCAGGAAGGTGCTGTGGGGTCCAGGGGTATCTGGGGGGTAGGGGGGGTGTGAAGTCACTCTGCTCCAGAGGGACTGATGGCTGTGCCATGGGGCTTCTCAGGAGCTTGGGGTTGAATTGGGGGTCAGTGCTGGGAGGGTTCAAGACCTGGGATTGGGGTGGGGAGCTCAGTTGGGAGCCCAGGTGGGTGGATGATCCTTGTGGCAGATCCAACATGCTCAGCTCAGGGGTGCCATGGGGGTGGCCCCTGCACTGCCATGGGGCAGTGACAGTGGGGCTGCTGGGGCAGGAGACACCCACTGCCGCCCTCCATGGAGCAGGGTGGCTAGGGGGTGAGAGCAGCCTCTCCTGGGGCATTGGGCATTGCTGTGGGTACAGGGAAGGCCAGATCAGGATGCCAGATGTGGGTCCTACTCTGAGTCTGGATCAGCAAGGCCAAGCTGCAGCTCTGACGGGGTCCAGCACAAAATGCCCAGGTCAGAGCAGTTCCCCTGGGCAGGGCTGGCCCCAGCCATGGCCTCCCTGCAGTGGGGACCAAAATCCCTTTCCACACCTGGCTGTGCTGGCCCTGGGCTGGTCCTGAGAATGGTTCCAAACCTCCAGGAGTGAAGAGATTCCAAGGTCCCTGTACACACAAAGACCCATCAACGAACAACCAAGTCTACTTCCATGGATTGATGCTCAAGGGATGACGGGGCCTAGAGCATCCTGGGATAGTGGAAGGTGTCCCTGCTCATGGCAGGGGGTGGAATGAGGGAATCTCTAAGGTTCCTTCCAAACCATTCCAGGATTCCATGCATCTCTCTAAGAGGTGACACCAGATCCTGTGTTCCTGATTCATCCAAACCCAAGTTCCTTTCTTCTCCCCAGGATCCAGCTCCAAGAGCTTTGGTCTCCCTGATCAATGGACCAGAGCTCTGCAGACACACCACAGACATTGCTTGGACAGAAAAGGGTAAGAAATAAAGTTTCCTAGGGATATAGGACAGATAATGAGAAGGATGTAGGGCATGGCCAGAAAGCAGCCATGGATACATTGCTTCTTTCTGTCTCATGACCTTTCCTCCAGGAGCCACCTTGATCTTCACCTTTCTGAAATACCACAGAATTCCTACAAACCCAAAAGCTCCCCTGTTCAAGTCCACACCTCCAAGGCCTGATAAAGCCCTACTCACCTTCCTTCACCAGCCTCCCATAGATTGCATATTTTTACACAGCATTTTGCTGCTGTTGAACCACATTTGTGGGTTTTGCACCAAGTGGGGCAGTTTTAAAAGCAGTGGATTCAGACAGAATGAGGTGAGGTGTGGTCTCACCTGACTGCATTTCCCCTTTTCACTGCTTGTTTATCTGAGAAGACATCAGCAAGGCAACCTTGGTTATCACTTCCTGGCAGGTCAAATGCAAGTTCCCCTGGCAAGGATGAAGCTGCTCTTTTCATGTCAAAAGAGAAGAAAACCAACATTTTTTTAATGTTTCTGTGCATCACACAGTCTGAGCTCACTAAGCAATCTGATGTGACAGGAAGAGACAGATATTTTATCAAAGAATCACAGAATGGTTTGGAGACAAAGGGATTTTTAAGGTCATCCAATTCCAACCTCCCTGCCATGGGCAGGGACACCTTCCACTATCCCAGGTTGCTCCAAGCTCCATCCAACCTGGCCTTGAACACTTCCAGGGATGGGTCAGCCACAGCTTCTCTGGACAACCTCTGCCAGAGCCTCACCCCATCAGGAGAGACTGGTTGGGACTGGTTCCTACTTCTGCCTGCACCCACCAGCCTTTTGTCCATCCCAGGCAGTTCATGCCAGGCCACCCCAGCCCGGTGCCGCTGTGCCGCGGGTGTCACAAGAGCTGTTGCATGGGGACAACAATGACAATTGCAACAGCCCCAGGAGGCACCTCAGCCCCTGCCATTGCATCAGAGAGGGACAAGGAGAAGCCCCAGCATCCCCATATGGATGGGTGGCTTTGTGATTGGCCAAGGGGAGATGTGTCAGCAAAAATCAGTGAATGTCCCCGTGGCTTGCAACAATATAAAATCAGAGCGCTTTGGCCAAAAAAGTGCTCCTTGGACCCAAGGGCCACTGGCCACGAGTGATTCCTGTTGGGTTTGTTGCTGCCTGAACACCAAGACTTTATCAGGTAGGTGACTTGAGGTCTCCTGCAAAAGGATCAGATGAGGTAATGGATTTCCTAGAGACTGCTTCATTATTAATGCTCCTGCGGGCAGGGTATCACAGACCTAAGAATTGTTAAGAGGAAAGTAGAGGAATCATCATCTGCTGTGGCTGGAGGCAGCCCCTCTGCAGTGTGGTGAACCACAGAGGCCAGGCTTCTGTCCCACCTGGGGTCCTGCATGTCCTCATGGCCTTGGTGTTCCCTCTGCAGCGCTGTGAAGAGCCAGGAGAGGCAGCAGCCATGAAGATCCTGTTCCTGCTCTTCCCCCTGATCCTCCTGCTGGTGCAGGGTGCTTCAGGTGAGAAGGGAACAGGGGAGGTGGGAAGAGGTGTGATCCTGCGTTACTGGGGTTTCCCATGTCCCAGGAAGTGACCACATTAGTGGGAGTGAAGCAAAGGTAAGTGGGGATTGAGGAGAAAGGTGTTTGTCCAGTGGTCATTCAGTAGGATACAGACTTGGGGAGGAGAGAGACCATGGAAGTAGAATCCTGGTTTCTTTTGTGGGTCAGGAAGTGGTTTGGTTTCAGGCTTCCATCCTCCACCCAGCTATTCCTGTTTGGGTGCCTCTGGATGTTCTTTTCCCCAGTGTGTGATTTTTGCTGTGGGGATGTTGCAGCTGAGCCCATCCGCTGGCCAGAAATGCACAAAGAGAATCAGCCTTTTTGCAACCACACACTGCTCTCCCAGATGACTGGCTTAATTGTTCTGTGTTTCTCTCCCCGTGGAAACCCAAAATGCAGCTGGATGCAGGCAAAAAGGGGGATACTGCACTTATGGGAGATGCAACTTCCCTGCAAGACCCATTGGAAGATGCACACTGTACAATGTGTGCTGCAAGAGATAAGGTATGGAGTCCTGGCAGAGGAAAGAATTTCCTCCTTTGTCCGCTGTGAAATGTGTTGCAAATTTATTTCCTGTCAATGCCTGATAAAGAACCTCCTTATTTATTCCTTGTGGGAAAGATGCCCAGGACGGGAGGGGAAAATCCTTGTGGGTTTGATCTGCCTTGACAGTGGGGCTGCAGCATCCCCAGGGCAGGCAGGGCCTCCCCACTCTCCTACACCCACAGGGGGCTCATTCAGGCACTGCAGAGGACTCACCCAAGCCAACAAAAGAGGGAAACATTCCCTGTCCTTGGGCAGCACCAAGGACATGATCCAGGTGTTGCTGCATCTGCACACACTTGGAGCCAGGGCTGCCAGCACTGAGACAGCCCAGGTGCAATCTGTCTGCACCAAGGACTGCACCTCACCTGCCTGAGCCTGAGTCTGCTGCAGCTCACCCTGGGCACTGCAGGGCAGGGGGAGAGGCTGGCAGGAGAAGTTACAGCAGCTGATGTACTTGTTTCCTTTCTTTCTACAGAANCAGCCTGGCTGGGCTGCCTGGGCTGCAGCTGCCCTGCACCTGCTCTCCCTCTTGGAAGTGGGATCCCTGAGCTGCTCCTGCCAGTCCCAGGTGTCCCTTGTCCCTGACAGCCACGGCCTCGTGTGCAGAGCTGTGCTGCTGCTGTGTCCCTGGAGTGGGCATGGCCATGGTGACCCACAGCAGCTGTCCCTGCTGCTCCTCCTTGTCCTGTTCCAGTGCCACAGCCCTCCTTGCTGTGGCTCTGAGGGAGCTGTGCTGCTCCACACGCTGTTCCACCAGCTGGGAGGAGGAGGAGGCGGCCGTGCAGCTCCTGGTCAGTATGACCTGAGAAATGGCTCCAATTGACCATGGCCAGGAAATGTCAAAATTTTACACACAGGCAATAAAGGCGTTGTCTTCTCTCCACCCTTCTCAGGCAGTCTGGAGTGACAGTGCTCTTCTCCATCAGTCAGTGACTTGTCCAAGTCTGCAAGCAAACCTCAGGCATTAGGATTTGAGTGCTTCAATACCTGAGTATGTCCATGTCCACGTGCCCATGGGAGGAACTTGTGACCCTGCCTGTTGCAGTGGAGAATTTCCCTCCCAAAAGTCAGAAAGAATTACTGATGTTGGGAAAGCCCTCTATGATCAGTGAGTCCAACCAATCCTCCAGCAGTGCCAAGCCCAGCACTAACCTGTGTCCCCAAGTGCCACATCCACACCGCTCTTAAATCCCGCCAGGAATGAGTACTCCACAACTACCCTGGGCAGCCTGATCCAATGTTTGGCCACTGTTTCTTCCAAGAAATTGCTCCTACTATCTAGTCTAAACCTTCCCTGGTGCTACTTCAGGCCATTTTCTCTGGTTCTCTCAACTGTTACTTTAGAGAAGAGACTGACCCCCAGAAGGCCTCCACTGCTGTTGCTTTCCAGATGTGGAAATTTTGGTGAGGGACATTCAGACCATCCCTGCCTGCCATGGCCCTTCCTCCCGCTGTGCTCACCTGTCCTGGCACTGACCCTGCAGCTGCCGCCACAAGCTCCATTCCACCCATCCCACCTGCCACATCCCACTGAAGGACACTGCGAGGAGCCCTTTTAAAAATACATGCTCAGGAAGGAAATTAAGCCAAACAACACAAACGCTGTACCTGAGAACCATTTATTGGTAACGAAAAAAAAAAAAAAGTTCCCCTGCTAACGAGGGCTAGAAAAGACAGAGCAGGACTGAGGAAAGTGAGAAAGGAATGGGGGGAGGAGGGAGAGAGAGAGGTGTCAGAGAGCGGGGCGGGCGTTACCGGCGGCGGTCGGTGCGGGCCGTTGATGCGCTCGAGGCGGGGGCTGCGCTCGCTGCCGGCCCGGGGCAGCTGCCGCGGCCACGGCTGAGCGGACACCAGGTGAGTGCGGGGCGCTCGGGCAGCAGGGCCGGAGCCTGCGCGGGGTCGCGGTGAGGATCTCGGCGGTGGGGCTGGCTCGGAGGCGGGCAGGGCTGGGCGCAGGGGGCTCGGGCGGGGCCGCGGAGACGAAGCGGGCAGGGCGCTGGGCAGGGACGCGGGGAGGCGGCAGAGACGCGAGGGGGAGCGAGAGGCAGCGAGGGCGGGAGAGCCAAAAGGCGGATTGGGGCCAGGGGAAAGAGGGCAAAACCAGGCTACGGTTTTGCCTTAGACTTCAGCAAGCTGGAGCCAAAGCAAAACCACCGTCTCAAAAAAGCCTCCAAAAGCCCATAGTGAAAAAGCACGTTCCAAAAAGCTCCCCCGGGCCTGTGAGGCAGCTCCTTTCCGTGCCCCTGGTCCCCCTCAAGGCCTGCCCGCTGACCGGAGGCCACAGACCCCGTCCAGCCTTCCGTGGCCGGCCGTTGGTGGAGATCCCTGATCGGAGAGGGTCTCTGGAGGGTACCATGTCTTTCGTGTTCCCCTGCTGACTGCTGAAAGGGTTAAAATCATTGTGCTTGGGCGTGCTTGGCTATACTGAGGCTACAATAAGATACATGCTACCTAATGTGGAAGCTAGCTGGATAACTTGGCAAAAGGTAGGGAACAGAAGCTTGCTAGATACAGAAGGTGCTGAAATAGCTAGCAAGAGATTGCCCATGCCTAGGAAAGAAAAATGAAAAGTGAAGAGCGAGGAAGACGTTTAAACTTCATCAAAACGAGCACCAACCCGTCCTCAGCGCCACCACCAGGGAGCGCTGCGCCTGCGCTCCGCCTTTGCTAACGACAATAACGAATTCTAACAAACAGTTTGCATAACCCCACCTTTTCTAGGGCAAATGATGAATATGCTTAAATTGCAACCATATAGTATAAACTGCTCTGTGCCTGGTGTGTGCATGTTTGGAGGAGCGATCCCTCGCACACCCGGCACGCTGAACAAAGGAAATACTGTTATTTGGACTTTGTCTCAGAAGTGTCTTTTGGCCCGATTTGGGGCAGTCACTGCCTATCCCAGGTGAAACACGAACTGTTTGCCGGGCAAAGTCTCCCCAGAGACAAGGCTTTACTCCATCTTCTCCTACCTGGACGTGGCACTTGAGCAACCTCACCCACATGCCTCTCACAACCAGTGTTGAGACAAATAAATTGGCTCCTCACAGGTGGCACAGACCTAAGAATTGTTTTAAAGAGAAAGGTAGAGGAAACATCATCTCCTGGGGTTGGGAGCAGCCCCTGTGCAGTGTGGTGAACCACAGAGGCCAGCCTCCTGCCCCACCTGGGGTCCTGCATGTCCTCATGGCCTTGGTGTTCCCTCTGCAGCGCTGTGAAGAGCCAGGAGAGGCAGCAGCCATGAAGATCCTGTTCCTGCTCTACCTGCTGATCCTCCTGCTGTTCCAGAGTGCTGCAGGTGAGAATGGAGGAGGGGAAATGGTGAAAGTGTGAGCCCCCATCAGTGGGAATTCAATGTCTCTGGAAGAGACTGTGTCTGTGGGAGTGATGAGAAGGTAACAGGGCATTGAGGTCAAAGGTGTTTCTCCAGTGAATTGCTAATTGGACAACAATTAAAGGGTAGAAAGAGCCATTGGAAAGAGAATCCTGGCTCCCTCTGTGGGTTGAGAAGGGGTTTGGTTTGAGGCTCCAAGCCTGCAGCCGGCTGTTCCTGTTTGGGAGTCTCTGGATGATCTCTTGCCCTGCACAGGGGTGGCAGAGAGCCCCAGGGGTGTTTGGATGGGAGCGGTGCCTGGGGCACAAAGGTGTCCCTTCTCATGCAGTGCTTCATCCACTGAGTGTCCCAAAAGCTCATCAGCCCAAGGGATGATCCCTGCAAGGGCTGCCCAAGGACTTCCCATCAGAGCTCACACAAATCATGGCACAGCCAGGACAGGGATGGGAGGAGTCCCTACCTGCCAGCAGGACTGCAAGCACACCCAGCTCTGCCAGACTCTTGCTCTAATTGTTGTGTGTGTCTTTCCCGATGGAAACAGGGAGTGTATATAGATGCAGACAGAGAGGAGGATACTGTTCTTTTGAGAGATGTCAGGCCCCTGACTGGCCTATTGGACGATGTACAGAAGAGAGCATTTGCTGCAGAGGGTAAGCTCTGGAATTCTGGCTGAGGAAAGTTTCCTTTTTCCTTAGAAGGATCTGTTAGAAATTTCTTCCTTGTCCACTCATGATACATACTGTCCTGCATTTATGCTTAGTGAGAGATGCTCAGGAAGGAAAGGAAAAGCCACTGTGGCTTTGGAGCTGCCCTGAGTGGGGCTACAGCAGCCCCAGGACAGCCAGGGCCTCCCCACTCACCCAAGCCACCAAAGAGGGAAACATTCCCTCTCCTTGGGCAGCACCAAGGACATGATCCAGGTGTTGCTGCATCTGCACACACTTGGAGCCAGGGCTGCCAGCACTGAGACAGCCCAGGTGCAACCTGTCTGCACCAAGGACTGCACCTCACCTGCCTGAGCCTGAGTCTGCTGCAGCTCACCCTGGGCATTGCAGGGCAAGGGGAGAGGGTGGCAGGGGAAGTTACAGTACCTGATGTTCTTGCCTTCTTTATTCTTACAGTCCCTGGGATTGAGACCCTAAAATTCCTGAGAAGGACATTCTC
>VXAC01008722.1:680636-722004 GCA_013399225.1 Rhipidura dahli | reverse complement strand
CGTCTTTGGCTGGGAGGTGCCACGGGTAAAGAGAGACACCAGGAAAGAAACAGAGCAGGCACCTGCCCCATGCCCACACCGAACCCCTCGACCTCCGGGTAGCTGGGTGCCCCCTCCGTGTCCCCCCCACCCTCCGAGGCACCGGACATCACTCCAAGCCCTTCAGCCCCCGGGCACCAGACGCCCATCCCGAGTCGTTTTAACCCGGCGGCACAAGGCACCCACCCTGAATTCCTCTACCTTCGGCAGCACAAGGAGCTCACCCTGGGCCCCTTTACCCTTTCTACCCCAGGGTACCAAGTGCCCATCCCGAGCCTCTCTATCCCCTTTACCCCAGGGTACCAGGAGCCCATCATGAGCTTGTCCTATCCCCAGGGGCATCAGACGCTCATCCCAAGTCCCTCTGACCCCTGGGGGTACCAGGTGCCCACCCCAAGCCCGTCTACCCCTCTCTGCTCCCGGGGCACCAGCCGCCCATCACCGCCACGCTGCAGGACAGCGCGGGCCGAGCAACCCCGCCAGCCCCGTTTGCCGCCTGGCAACCGCCCCCGCGCCGGCAGCGCTGGGCAGGAGCCAGAGCTGGCGCCGGGGCTGTCCTTGTAGTCCGGAGCCGTGCCTGTGGCCAGGACCGTGCCTGCGATCCGGAGCCGGGCTCCCCCCTCCGCCGCCCCGGGGCGGGGACTGCGCCGTGGGCGGGCGGGGCAGCGCGGCGCGTCCCAGGGCAGCGCCTGTCCCTGCGCCNGCTGCTGGTGCTGCGGAGGGGCCGCCCGCCGCCGGCGCCGGCCCCCGCTCCGCCGGTAGAGCGGGACGAGCTGCTGGAGGAGGGCGGCTCGGTGCTGGCCTGGGCGCTGTCGCGGGGCAGCTGGAGGCGGCAGTGGCGGCGGGCCTGGGTGGCGGCGCTCCGAGCCGAGGCGGCGGAGCGGGCGGTGAGTGCCGGGATGCAGGTGATGGACGGGCGGCGGGAGGCAGGGAGGGAAGGAAGGGACGGGGGATGCCCAGCGGCGGCTCCCTGCGCCCGCCGGAATGGGGCCGGCGCCTCCCGGCCGTGGGGCATCGCGCCGGGACTCGGCTCCGGGCGCTCCCCGCTGCCAAGAGCGGCTGTGGGGATATACCGGGTGTCTTTCTGCCCCTCCGTGTGTGTGTTTGTATATTTACACGTGTGTGTTTGGTGGCTGCTTGGCAGGGATTTGCGGGAGGAAGCTGGCCAGAGGCACGGAGTGGGCGCACGCGTGGGAGCAGGGAAGGATGGGGAAGAAGGAAAACCCCGACCTCCGCTGCCCCTGGCCGGGGTTCGCTCTGCCGATAACATTGTTCGGGCGTGGGGAGGAGGAAACAATGGAAACTTCCTGGCCTGGGCCTGCGGCCCGTCCTTCGGCAAATAATTCCCGGAGCTGGGCTTCCCCCGTGATGCCTCAGGCCCTGCTGTACCCGCGTGTGTGTGGTGTGACTCCAAGGGCTGGTGTCCTCCGAGCCCGCTGGATGGCGGGTGGGATGCTCAGGGTTTGGTCAGTTTGCCTGTAACCCGGCTCAGGGAGGATGCACGAAACGTGGCATTCCTCCTCATCCCAACCTGCCCTTCCTCAGAAAGGTGCAGTGTGGCATCCTGCTCGTTGGTGTGTAATGCTATGCTCGGGTCTGAGAGGTGAGGAGGTTAGGTGAAGCTGTGGCAAGCTGATTTCCTTGTCCTGAGGACTGAACGCTTGTCATGTCAGTGCAAAATGCTGAGGATAAACTGTCTAGGAAGTGGCATGTCCTCAGGTCTCTGAATTTGCGTGCCTCTTAGACCTCGGTGGTTCCTTCTTAATGTCAGGGAGCAGGCTGGGGAAGAAGGAAGAGTGGGGCAACATGTGTGTGTGAAAGATAAGAAATAAAAATTAACACTTTCCAAATATCATTGTAAGCTGGGCAGCGGAAAGAAAATATTTTGTCTGCCCTTTCAAACTGCACGGTGCAGTGGAGAAAAGAGTGGGTTGTGCTAAGAAATGAATGTTTGCTCTGCACTTTTGGAACAGAAGGGTCCAGACAGCTTGGGCACAGGTGCTGGGAACTGAAAGTAACCAGACACAAGTAGCAGCTTCCCGTCCCTGACCAGAGGGCAAAGCCCTCTGTGAAAGGGACACGCACACCCTCCCTGCCTGGGTGAGCAGCTGGAGCCAGGAGCTGGGTGCCTGGCACTGCGGCATGGCGTTGCTCCCGCTGTCAGCCTCCCAAAACAATGTCAGCAGCACGAAGCTAATGAAATTCCTGCGTGCAAAACAGCCTCGGGTGATGAGGGAAGTGGGGCTGAGTGCTCAGTGTGGGTAGCAGGTGGAGAATGCAGTGCTGATGCTTCTGAAAGTATGACCTCAGTGCCCAAAGGCTGCCTTCTCCTTACTGTCTGTGTGAAGACTGAGTGGCTGTCATCACTGTCTGCCGTCACTGATGAGGAGGGCTGGGCAGGGGAAGGCTTCTTTCCTCACCTCTGCAAGATGATATTTGGGGTTTCTTAGTTTTGGCACAGCCTACTGCAGCCATACTGTTGGGCCAAACCAAACAGACCTTTTCATACTATAGCACTGATAAATCTTTGCTGAAGAACAGCAGTTTCCCCGAACCCTGTTGCTGTTCACGGACTAGGCTCTGCACTGTGTACCTTGATATTCTACTACGGGGAAAGATGAGTTATGATTAGGCCCATAGTTAGGTCCTAAGTATATGTTTTCAGGCTCTACCCTGTATTATGTAGTGAGGTGTCATGCAATTAATACATGGAAGTTTTGACATACATTTGCAATTCCAAGAACTTGACTGGCAGTGCATGGTTTGTCACCTAATGATGCTTCTTTTTTTTCTTCTTTCTTAGGATTCTCAATTGCTCACGTTTGAGGAAGATGACCCAGCAGAACCACTTGAGCTAGCAGTTAAAGAAGTTACTAGTGTTGTAAAGTCAGCTGAAGAGAAGGTAAACTTTGGATTTGTTGCCTTTCAGTGTACTTTGGGTCAGGAAATGTTTTATTAGCATCAGTGGAAGTTTTATTTGTCAGTAGATCTGCACCCTTGACCTGTGTTTGTCGAGGCAGGTATAAGAGGCTGCCTCTCTAATGAACCTGTGCAGACTCTCTGCATTGATTCACTTCTTTTGCAAGTCATTAGGCAGAATGTGCTCCAGGGCTTCCACCAAATGCACAATAACCAGGGTTATGCCAAGTTTATAGCTACGCCCTCAGTGAGCTCATGGGGCAGCCCTCTCCCCACCTCCACAGTCCTGATGATGGTTCCCCATCCTATTGCTGAAATGTACAGTGGGGACTTCATAGAGAAGAAAGAAATTTCTCTTCTGGGACAGGAAAACATCTTTGTCTGCCTGTTGTTGTTTGTGTGGCTGATGACAGGTTTGCTTCCCAAGTGGGAGCTAAGGATCAGTGGAACAGGTGCAAAGTCCTGAGGGTGAAGTCTTGACTGTGCTGGACCCTGTATTAAGTGAAGAGCAAGTGATTTCTTTCCTCCTCTCCCACTGGGAGGTGGTTCAGTGCATATGAAATTAAAATAAGGCAGAATGTGGCTCTTGGAACAGTAAAAATGCATTAAAATGGGGAAAAATCTATATATGTTTACTAGCAATGATAGCTCCTGAATTTTTATCCTAGTGACTAAGTTCTGGTTACATCTGAACTCTGCTCAGCTTTAGGCACCTGCATCAAATTAGCCTAATGCTCCTCTTTTTAGTTTTACTTTGTTATTTTGCTTTGCTCGTCTGATTTAGATGCTAAGCAGCTCTACTATGATTCCTTTGAAAACTATGCATGCTTATCTGCCTGATACACAACTTAGAGGCACACCCTGACTGGTGGCAGCTGGGGATTATTAACATGTAAAGCTGTTTGTGTATTTATTTTTTCTTTTTTTTTTTTTTTTTTTAATTTATTTCAGTACCAGTGGGGCTGGAGAGACTGGACTTGGTAGGGCTGTAGGGTTAGCACAAGTGTTACTGTGTGCCACTGGAAGATGGCCACGATGGGAAACTGTAAGGAGGGGGCACTGCTAGGTCTGAAAGTGATGTGCTGTGTCATGTGTGAAGCCAGGACCCGAGGGAGAGCTGCTGCAAATAAAAGCTGGCAAATAACAGCACAAAAAACTGGTGTCTTGCAGCGCAGTGTCTGAAATGTTGCTGGAAGGGACAGGCAGGGCTGGCTTGAGCCATTTCAGCATCTTAATGGAGCTGTTACACTGCAGACAGAAATCTAATGTGGTTTCAAAATAGCTTAAACCAATAGAAGCACATTTTAAAATGTATTGGAATAAAACAGGTTTGCTTTCATACACTGGGTTCTTCTGCACTGTGCCAAAACCCATTTCCATAATCTTGTGCACAGCTGCTGGATAAAGTTCTCTGAATCGTTCTTACTCCTTCAGTTAAGGTACAACTTGGATATTTATTTGAATTACAGGGTATAATAACCTTAGAGTGGCAGTCTGGTAGCTACTTTTCCTTCTTCTTTAAATGCATACCTTTCTCTAAATGCCTCAGGAGTCCTCTTATATGGTAATTGTCTCCTACATGTTCCTCAGGTAGTACCAAAGATCCCAAGGTGGTGTTTGGTTTGTGGGGGGATTTTTTTTTTTGTGTTTTCTTTTCCCGTCTTTCTCTTCAAACTCTTAATGCCTGCATGTGAAAACGAAATCTCTCTCTGCAGCTTGCCCAAACTCAAACTTGTGACAGAAATTGGTGTGTGCTGCAGACATGGTTGGAATGCTGCTGGTTCTCAGCTTGGCCAAAGCTGTGGTGATAGGAACAGAGCTGCTCTGTGGCTGAAGGTTACACCACACTGCTCCTTGATAAAGCCTCTATTTATGTGTTGCCTTCACTCCAATTTTGGGTCAGAGCCTAAATATATAGAATGAAGTGGCCTGTTTTCATTGTGTGGTATTGGTTGTTTTGTTTTAATAAAGGGAACATTAGAAATATTCTTAGTCTTAGCTTTTTCTGCCAGCCTTTCCATTAGTGCAGTCTGTTTCCAGAGGACTTGTACTTCACAACAGAAACAGCAACAAAAAAGGCAACAAAAAAGAAGATTTTCTTGCTGGGGACTTGGCACAGAGGGTTTGGATGGAGCAGGCTATGACAGAAGTCTCTCTTCTTTTTCTGCTTCCTGCTCAAATGGAGAGGGATAAAATTCCTTCAGACTGCCATTCCTTTAATGTCACTGCTGCACTCCTAACTGGAAGCATTCCTAGTTATGTACATGTGTTTATTTCTGATTATTTTTGGTGGGGTGAAATACCCTGACCATGATGTACAGTTCCTGTTGTCTTTTGACTCCCCATTTTGCTTCAAAAGCCATCCCAGAGCTTTGCTGCTTTAAAGACTGGGATTTTTTTGCAAACCTAGATGGAATTGTGGCCCATGGAGATTTTGTCCTTGGCTTTTTTTCACTAATAGAATCCTTTTTTCTTAATGTGTTTACTCTTCTTCCATGGTGCTGGCTGTCAGTAAATGTATTATGAAGGGATTATATTTCCTTCCAGCTTTTGTTTAGCCTGCCTACATAAGTTGCTCCTTAAGTCTCCTTTTACAATGTTGTCCTGGCTCCTAAGTCTCTCCTATGCACCCTTTCTCAGCAGCAGCTCCAATTAAACCCATGTTCTTAAACTTGATGGCTGAAGGGCCACACAGCCCTACAGGTGAGCTCTCACTATGCAAGGAGATGGCTTCTTTTTGTCTCTGAAAGTACTTTCCTGAGGGGTTTTAGTCTGCAGTCTGCCTCTCCTGTGGCTGCTTCACGCTGTGAGTGCCGTGTTGCATCAAGGTCTCTCTCCTTGTGGTGCTCTCTGGGTGATAAGCTGTCCTTTGTATGAGAGCAGTAGTTGTTAATTCTTACACACACACACACACACACTACTTATTTTGTATTGCATTCCTCTCCTACGTTTCAAGGTCTTTCAGCTTTCCTGTGTGATGACCTAATCTTCCTTTATGGTGCTGTTTCCCAGCTTGCCTTCCTGAGCATCACATTTTCTTTCAGGTTGCTCCCGAGGCATGTTGGACTTGAGCTGTGCAGTAGGGTCGGTGCCCAAAAGACTCTTCTGTAACCTCTTTCCAGCTTTCACCTCCCTGCTTGCTGTACTGTCCTCTCCCTTTCAAACATCCCAGTCCACCTGAAAGGGGGAATGATGGACTGCAAGCTTAATTATTAGTGTGGCGAGCCTACAAAAGTAAACAAGATAACATTAAGATCTAACCCTCTTCAGAACTGAATGCCTCGTCAAAGGAAGGCATCGGGGTGGGGGTTTGTTTGCTTCACTGGAGATGATCCTGGGTTTGGCACTGTCTGTCTTCCAGCTGCTTCTGCAGATGTGTGGGCCTCCTATAGGCTTGTGCCACGTCTGCCAGCTTGGCACAGGGATCAGGGAAGCCGTAGCACCCTGACACAGGGGAACTCTCTGCAGTGAATCGCTCTCCAAGCTACCGCAGCACAAACTGGCAAACCTCTCCTGGGCTTTACTGTCTCCTCTTGGTCTCTGTGTCTTCAGCTGTGCAGTGTCTCAGATGGATTGAAAAGACTTGCACAACAGTGAGGCCAAACTAGCAATTCTATTGCTGGTGTTGATTTATTTTCCCCCTTCTGAAATAAAAGTACCGCTTCCTGTCCTTGCACTGTTGGATATTCACTGGACTTGTTAGGTGGATTGAAAATTCTTCCTGCCCTGTTTCCTTGTACTCCCTGCTTGTTTTATTCCCCCTCTCCCCTTTTTTCCCACCTATTTGAATTTGAATGTGTTGGCCTCAAAGGAGTGGATAAATTCTCATGTTCTATCAACTTCTGCTTTGTTTCTGTTGCTGACATGGAAACTCTCTCCTGCACTGAGTCCATCACTCACCATGCCTTCATTGTGGTGTTTACCACCATTTGGAAAACTGGTTGAGGTTTTCACTGTATTTACAGGCAAATTCAGTTTGATACTGGCTTCTAAAAATCCACACCTACCTGTGCCTGGGTTAGACATTGCATTTGTCATTTCCCCTTCATTTGCTTTGGTCACTTGGTAATTGTTTAGGTAAAGTGGGGGTGGAGAAGAAGCTGGAGAAACCCCTTCAAGAAGTTAAGGAATTGGCTCTGGCAATCAAGAAGATCATGTTCTGAACAGCTGAGTGTTAATGACTGTCAAAGGGAAGAAGTTTTTGACTTGAAAAATTTTCTTGTAGTGAGGTTTTAATCCAAACACACAGACTGTCTCTGTGACCAGTGACAACATAAGTTTTCCAAGACAAAAAAATGAACCTTCTCATAGTAGTACTCTGGGAGACATATGGGAAATCATGAAGGTCCTAAATCTTACAGTGAGATCAAGGCAGCTTTCACTGTATGGTTGCCTCATGGTGAATTCTAATTTTCTTGTAAAAATGTTAAATATTTGCATTACTTACATACTACTGAGTAACCTCAAATAACCTGCTCTTTCTAGAAGTAAATACCAAGTGCAGTAAAACTAGTTTCCTTCCAGAAAACAAACAAAAAAGGCAATCAAGGCCTGTACTGCTGGGGGTTTTACACAGATGTGGTGTGCTCAGGGCCTGGGGAAGGTGAAGAAAATCTTCCCCACCAGGGCTATCAGAACTTCCCCCTGAAGTCACAGCCCTTCAGCTCAGGGAGGGAACCTGCTGCTGCACCTGGGGAGGGAAGAGTAAAAAAAAGGGAAGGTGTAATGCACAGATTAATGGGGTGCCAGTGCCAAAACTGAAACCTCAAGGCAAGAGGACAACCATGTGTGAGCAGCAGGGGCACCATGGTGCTTCTTGAGATTAAGCAGCTTCTGCTGCTACTTCAGGAAGGAAAAAACAGAAATTCTGCAGCTTCAGAGGAACTGCAAAGGGAAAAAGTCTGGATAGAGAGGGGCAGGGCAAAGCAAGGGGAAGGGTTTTAATAGCTTCGAGTACCCAAGTCTGGACACTTGACTTTCTCAGATAAATAGTCTTTCTCAAAGTGCTGTGCTTTTTGAGTCTCCTTTGTTCCTGCAGTTGTTTATCTGGAAGAGACTTGTTTTTAGGGTATTTGTACTCACAATTTTAGGTATGTGTGAGCAAGCTGTGTTACAGCATCTGCAGCTCAGGGGAGCTGGTGCCAGCATTGGGTATGTGGGGAGCTGAGCCCAGCCGAGTCTGGGAGCTTTGGCCACTGCCACTCATCCCATCGTAGGCTGGAATGGTCAGGGATGAAGAGGAGGGGCTGGAAACAGCAGGAATAACCCTGGCATTGGGGTGGTTAAATACCTGCTGTGTGTGGGGAGGGCTGGCAGAGGACTGAGGAGGAGCAGGGACACAGGTACCTGAGGAAGGGCTGGGAACTCCTTCCATGAGAAATCCCCAAAGCCCATGTGGAGAAGGGTGTTTGTGCCAAGGGAGGTGCTGAAGGGAGAAAATACCTTAGTCTTGGTTTCTTTGTGCTGCTATTTCACCTCACCCTATTTCTGCTAATTGAAGAGCCATGCCTTGTCCAGATGTGGGATGACAAAAGAGAACTGGGAAGTGACCCCTCTGGGAGCCCAGAATCAGCTGGTCCCAGCTGCTGTGCATGGCTTGATTTTTAAAGAGCAGGTTGCTATAAAAGTGACACATTTTCTAGAATCTAAATCACAAAAGTGTTGGTGGCTGGGGATGTCTCTGGTGAGGGGAGTGAGAGAGATAATGAGGAGCATAAATGAAATTAAAGGGGAACTCTCTTCCCATCAATCCAGGTTCCTCTGTTTTCTTGTGGACACCTCTCCTTCCTCTTTCTCCCCTCTGCCAGCCAGAAAGGGGTGCTTGTCCTGGCCCTCCCTTCTCCAGCTCTTCGTCTGTGCAGAGAAAATGAATTGGAGGAAGCAGGTTGGAACAAGGCAGGGGGAACAGGAGCAGAGCAAGGGAAGAAGCTGCAATGTTTTTCTTTGTGTGACTGCCATGGGGGAGATGGCCTACATATTTCTGCTCTGGTCTATCAAAATCACCTGCTACACTTCTAAAGGAATGTCACTCAGCAAGGGAAGCAGCAGTTGCAGTCTCTTTAATCACCTTCTCACCACTTGTGGCAGCACTGTAGATGAAAACAAAGCTGCTTTCTCTTCAAAGTCTAGCCCAGAATTCTGCTTCTCTCAGTATTCTGACTCCATCATCCATCCTGCTCCCAGAACAAACGGATTCACCTGACATAAAGACATATTATTATCCATTTACAAGCATGGAACCATTCCTTTTGTTGATTGGGTTAAAAATTGACAGGCATCTGTACCTGACTACCACAGTTATTTTAGTAAAGGTGAGGGCAGAAGGGGAGTAGAGCTTAGTAGACGTTGGCAGAAATAAATTAATCAAGGAGACTGAAAGTCCAAACTCCACTGATCTGGGCTTTGAAATGAAAAGTAAAAATGTATCTAAAAAACTGATTTTGTACCTCTTGACAAGATGCAGAAAGAAAAATGAAAGCTCCACCACCTGCAGCGTCTGTTTCCATCCTTTACTTGGAATTAAACATGATTAGGAAACGAGTGGCACATGAACTCATCTGCCAACTCCCTGGCCACACTTTTATTTGTTTTTAAAGCATTAATCACCCACATACCTGGCAGCCTTGGCTCTTGGACACCCAGAAATTCCAGATTAATGGCTCTGCATCACATGTGCGACAAGTCCAGCTTGTTCTGAATGCCCTGAACTTCCTATGGATGTGAGGAAAAAAACATGTATAGATGATAAAACACTGCATTTAGGATACAGAAGTGTCAGCAGTTTTTGCAACAGACCTGTCATTTTTCTTCCTCTTCCCTCAAAAAAGAGGGAAGAACCTTTTCATTTTCAAAGTCTTTAAAGAGTCACCATGTCAATCCATTACTTTGAATGAAAGGAGTGATTCTCTGTTTCAACTCAGCTACAAGTAAAACAAGCAGCTGGGCTCTTTGTTCTTGTTAACTATTAAAAATGCTTTATATTTTACCATAATACTGGGTGTTGGTGTTGATTGTGTGGGATTAAGGTCAGAAATCACTTCTGAAGGAATTTGGGCTTTGGGAAAGAGAGGTGGGGGAAACTCATTTGTCCACTTCTAAGCTATAATTTGCAGAAGACATACCAGAAAAGGCAAATCTTACTGCTTGTGGGTGTGGTTAGGATTTTTATTTGTCATATCCACCTCCCTACCCCCTGCTCCTTTGTAATTAAGTCTCTACCTTAATGGATGTACTCAGGCCCTTGATAAAGCCCTGGCCATCCTTAAAGTGCACCCTGGAGAGCCCAGGGAGATGAAATGTATTTAAGGAGAGCCTGATAAGGATCTTCCAGGAGGTCCACGATTCCTCTCAAAGCTTTCAGCTTCAATTCCAGTGCCCATAAGTGGAGCAGTAAGTGCACAAACACAATTTAATAGCACCGTTCTAGAGTTTTTGCCAGGCAAACCTTGCAGCTCTGTGCATTGCATTGACCTGGTTCTCTTTGCCTGAGTCAGAGTAAAGAGGGCCCAGCTGTCCCTGCCCCAGTGGAGCTGTGGGGACAGTAACCACAGAGGGACAGTGACAGGCAGCTCTCCTCAACCAGCGCATCTGTTAGCAAAATAAATGTGTCTCTGTGGCATGATGAATAATTTCTGACTTCCACCCCATGGGCTTGCCTTGTGCTGCCAGGAGCACTCCAGGAATTTCTGCACACTCCAGGAATTTCACATGGCAGCTCCAGCAGCTCAGTGTGCAGAGGGGAGGGAGGAAAAAACTGTCCAGTGTTTACAAACTCAGCATGATAACAAGTTAAATTACTGCTCCTAAAAGTGTATTGCAGTCAAGTGGCACTCAGACTTTTCCCAGACTTTTAGCTTTGTCACCACATTTCAGGGCCTTTCTTGGTTTGGTCAAAGGCTTGAATAAATTCTGGAAGGCTCCTACTCCTTCTTATCCCCCTGAGAACTGAAATTACACAGACAAATTCCTCCGCTGTAGCAGCAGGTTTATACCAAAGTTTCACATGTGCAGGATACCACTGAAATAAAAATTGTTTGGTACATCAGCTGTCCTGTTGTAGGCTACTTAGAGCAGAATAAGAGGAAAAACAAATACCTTTGTCTCCCTTTTGCAAAATTGCCCTGTTTGAGCTTTTAATACACAGGTCTGTGAACTGGAAAGGTGTCTGTCAGGCAAGGAGTTACTTTTGAATTAGGTAACAATGCAAAAGAAATTTGGGGAAATGCCATAATTTGCAGGTATTAAATTTCATGTATAGATCTGAACACTTGAAGTCTGTGCTTTTAGAAGAATGTACAGAGGACATGAATGAAATTGCTTAGAAATTTCCCACCTGTGCAACTTAGCATTAATTCTGCTAGCTTAAATTAGTTTCTTATTTTCTTTCTTGCCTTCACCAATGCTTCTTCAGACTAATTTATATTTCCCTTCATTTCCCCTCATCCTTCTCCTTTCTCCAGGTGGTTTCTTGCAATGTTGTGGGAGATTCTGTTAAATTCCTCGTCGCTGTCTCAGCCCCTCCACCCACGGCTGCCGAAGCTCAGTCGTATTTTGTGAAGCTGTCTCCAGTCCACCTGCAGGTAAAGTTCTCTTCTCCTCTCCCTCTCCCTCTTCCTCTCCTCTTTGTTTCCCTCTGGGGCAAGTGGTAAATACAGAAATTAAGCTGCCTCTTCAGGAGACTGGGGATAAATGACATGTTGGATAGACTACTTGGATGTATAGAACAATTCCCTTTTTTAACTGGCATGCACTCTCAAAGCAACTTCTGCCTTCTTAGATTGTCACTTTGAAGTTACTCAAAAATTGGTCTCATTCTTCCTGTGTCAAGCCTTAGTGTGGAGTTTGACCTGCAGTTTCCTTAACAGGACACCAGAACACTCTCCAATAACTCTTTTCCTGTCCCCAGCTTCAGCTCTATGTGAAAGACAAAGGAGAAGATGTCAAAGTTGAGTGGATCCTCATTAACACCAATGAAATCAACTTTGAAATCCAGCCAGCAGTGCAGGAGGTCAGTCAGTAAGTTTTATTTGTTGTCCTGGTAGAGCAGATCAGGAGTCTCCATCCCCTTGATCCAAAATGTGGTGTAAAGTGTCTGCCATGGTTCATCCATCAAACACCTGCTTCTCTGAAATCCAGCAACATCTCTCAACATTACTGAAACAAGGCTGTATTTGACAGACAAATGACTTTGCAAACATCTTTCATCCAAATTTAAGGTGTGAAAAATGTCCATTCCTAAATACTTTCTCTCAGAATACTTCTAAAATAATAAAAAAATCCCCAGTTGTAGTGGTATTCCTATCAAAGCAATTACAACATTGCTCCTTCCCTAATTTAAATCAGTTTTGGAAACTGGCATCAGTAGATCAGAAACAGCTGTGAAAAATAGTTATTTAAGGAAATAATGGATGATCTAAAAATATTTTGATGCTTTTGGAATTGCACCTTATCTTTATATATTAGCACTGATTCACTGGAGGTTGTTTTATTGAGACATCCCCTAAGAGTTTTGTCTTGATTGGGAGTCTCTTCTGCCTCTGACCTTTCACATTTTTTTTTTTCTTTTTGGCACAAATGTGGTGATTTAACTGTTTCTTACAACTCTGGGGGAAGACTTGCTTGTGTTTTGTGAAGTTGTTTTCTTGACTGAAGGCCTTGTTAAAAAATAAGTTTATTGTAGAGCTGCTTCTAAAGACCTGCGCTGAGTGGGCTGCAATCATAATAATTTATTACCACAGCTTTTGTCCATAAAAATGTGAAGCTCATAACTAAAGACAGACAAGCCTTTTGAAGTGTGTTTTAATGGAGATTTTACCGTGCACACATAGCCTGTGAATGACCTTCATATGCTGGGGTGGCACGTTGATTATGTACATTTGAACAGTCATTAAATATTAAATCCTCACTGACAAACACAGATGACTCTGGTGCAGTCTCTGGACCTCACAGTCAGCTTTGTGAGAGGTGCCCAAGTCCAGCATTGCAGAGTTGCACCTGTTTTGCTTTGCCTGCATTTTCAGAATGAGCCTGCTAAGTTCTTTAATAGTTAGAGGGCTTTATTTTCACTTTGAAGTTTCTATTAGCACTTATGGAAGAGGAGAGGCAATAAACAAAGGGCTACAACCTGTGAGCAAGCTACACCTCAGAAATTGCTGCAGCTCCTAAACTTGAATGTCAGCTTTTGTGTCTTGTTTTTTTCCTCTCTCGGAAGCAACACCGTGTGTACAAATAAATACCTTTAATTACTTGTGATTATCTCCACGGTGGTTCTGTCATCACAGAAGCTGGGTATAATAACCCATTTTCTTCTGGTAATGCCTGGGTGAACCTGAGCTGTGTTGGGCAACCTGGCTGACTGGTAGGGTTTGGATTTACACCAGGCGGCTTCATGTGCTGATGGTGACCCAGGCTGGCTGTGGTGCACACCCCTAGCCCAAGTCAAACCCCAAGTGAAACCTGCTGTCTTTATCATTTTGGGGTGGCAGTTAAGCCATTATGGGTTGTCTTGTTGAGGGTGTTGTGGTGGAGAGTAGCTTTCCAAAAAAAAAGGGTGGCTAAAAATGAGGCTGAGCTGATAGAAGGCTCTTTAATCAATCTTCTTTCCAAATAACTATGGAAACAACAGAAAATACCTATGAGCAGAAGTCCAGTGACTGTGGTTGCTGTTGTTACTGTTAAATAACAGATGTCACATTAGGCTGATGGCAAAGCACGAGAGGCAACTGGGATTTTACAATTTAGGTAAGAGCAGGGGAGGGAAATAACCTCCAAAACAGTGAAGACTAACCACAGTTTATCTGCTTATTTAAGTAACCTAAGTAATGAAATTGCTGTAACTGAGGCTTTTAAAAGCCTCATTTACTTTGATCTTTATTAAAGTGAATGAGTACTATCTGTTTCCTTGGTGGTTATTTGAGGGCACATGGTGTAAATACAGCAGAATTTTTTTGGGACTGGCCAGTGCTGTTGTATTTTGAACTTGTCATCAGAGGCCAGTTAGCTAAGAAGGCAGTAAAACAGGATTTCCATACACAGCATTCCTGGGATTTTTTGTGAAACACTTTAAATGCTTCTGTAACACCTGGGTAGTTGGGAAAGGGCTGTTACTCCCAGTCTGTTTGGGCTGTTGTGCAAGGTGCACATCAGTGAATCCTCTAAGTGTGGTATCAGATGAGAAAAGATGGATGGGTCCTCTGTTTTTAGGTCAGATTTTTGTCTCCTACTTCAATCTTTTCTTTAGAAAAGAAACTTCCCTGAGATTTCTCCCGTGCTGCCCTCAGAGCTTTTGGGTGTCCAACTGTCCTTTCTTGGACAGCTTGTTTTAAAAGTCTGTGCCCTGTAGGTAACTGAGCAGAAGAAAATTCCTGAAGAGCATGCTGTGGGAAGCAGGCATTCTCCAGGAGCACAGAGAGGGCAGGGACAGTCACTCTCTTCATACACCTTAGAGTTATTCATGTGAACCTGTTTGTGTGTAAACAAAATCTGTGGTGTGTGCTGACACCTCAGAGGTTGTGGTGCTGTGAGAGTTTTAAATGGGCAAACTACACCTCAGTGCTCCAGAGCAGCAGGGCTCTCTGTCCATGCACTGCACTTCCCAGCAAGGTTGAAGACCTCCAGGAGATGCTATAATATCTTTTTTCAGTGCAGCACAGGATTAGTTTCTTCTCAGCTGTTGCAAGCTGGCATAATTCCCGTTAAATCCGTGGAATGGTGCCGATCTGCTTATCTGGTGACCTGATCTGCTCTCTCAGGGGAGCACAGAGCAGTGCAGAATCTTTCAATCACCATCACTAGATAAAAACTGTTAATGAAACTTCTGGTTTTGTGGATAACAGCTGTGCCTTCCTAACTCTCCAGAGCAGCATGAAACACACACAAAAAAACAACCAAACAAGAAACACTTTTTCAGTGTTTAATTCTAGCTTTCCTTTAATGCATAATGGAGAAATTTAAGTAATTCTTTGCATGATCTGGTAAATTGTGTTGTTGGCAACAGAAACCATGTGTCTCTCTCTGCCAAGGCTGATTTTTGATGGCTTTGGTGGTTTAGATATATACCAAATAAATTTTTGCCTCAACTTCTTCTGAGTTTTGAGAAGCCTGATTGTTTGTTTCCTCATAGGGACAGACAACAGGGACATGTGCAATATCTGAAACGCTCAGAGATGTCTTGAAGGACCTCTTCAGCTCAGCTTCTCCATCTGTAGTGTTGAGTGTGAGGCCTGCAGATACAAAGGAGGTTCAGGTAAGTCTCATTCCTTCCAAAATCTTCTGAGAAACCTCTTTCTGCTTAGTGCTTTTATTGTATATTCATGACTCACAAATGAGTAAGTTTAACAGTGCTCAGTGACAAGAAGCAACTGGGACACACATTTGGAACAACACAGCCCGTGGCAGTGGAGGCTCTGTGGTCACACCTCCCACGTGGCTCCTTGTTGGTGTCACAGCCCAGCTCTGCTCCCCTGTGTCAGTGTGACACGAGGATTTGGTGTTTGCCTGTGCACAGTGCCCCTCGTCCTGGTTGCCTTTTGCAGAATGTACAGAACACGAGCCTTCTCCCTCAGGGCACAAGTCCTCCCAAACCTCCAAGGGCTCACGACCTCAAGCTGCTGGTGAGGAACATCGCGGTGAAGCTGAGCGATCTCCGTGCTGCAGGTAATGCTGCCCAGGGGGTGCTGCTCCACTGCAGGCAGGGCTGGGGTGGGGTTTTTTACTTTCATTGTAGGTGAGATAATGTGGAAGTTCTGGGTTACAGCCTACTCTGAAAAGGAGGTTTAAGAAATTGCTGTATTCTGAGCAATAGACTTCATGAAGTCATAGAATCATGGAGTGGTTTGGGTCAGAAGGGACCTTAAAGCTCATCTCATTCCACCCCCTGCCATGGGCAGGGACACTTCCCACTACCCCAGGTGACTCAAAGCCCCATCTAGCCTGTCCTTGGACACTCCTGAGGATTTGGCAGCCACAGCTTCTCTGGGCAACCTGTGCCAGTGCTGACTTAATGCATATTTTAGTTTATTTGAGTATTTAAACATCTTGTTCTTTTTGTACAGAAATCCATCATTGCTGAAAACAGATTGAAATGGCCACTTGTATAAAGTTGGCTGATTGTTTTCTGGATTTTAGTCTTAATTTATGAAAGTTCTCACTTTGGCTGTACCCAAGACAAGGGGCTCAAATCCAACTCTCCATTAGCTGCTGGCAATGACATTGGCTTGATTCAGCGTCACCTTATTTTTCCAGGCATTTTTCTTTACGTTTGAGTGATCTGCAGATTTATCTAAAACTCTCCTCCTGTATTAGAAACTCTTCAGAGGCAATCTTTGGTTGTCAGGGATATTTCCTCTGCAGGTAAAGGAAGAAGGTACCTCTTGCAAGTGGAGAATGAAGCCAAGAAAGAGGTCACTGCCTTGTGAAGTTAGTGTTGGGTTTAGAAAGTAGCTCCAGGCCTGTCTTGCAAGTATTCAGACTTCTCCAAGTGCAGGCACGTCTCTGTCACTGACTAAGGCATGAACAGGCACATTGCAGGTTCTGTCAGCGGAAATGCAGATTGGAGGCTCTGTTATTTATGGCCACTAAACAATTCCCTAACAGTAGTTTTAATGGAAGCTCGTGGCTGCTAAATTGAGCAAGGCACTAGTTTTGGATAAATATATCCTACTTGCTGTTCTCCTTTTTTCAGTTAGATGTAATAGGTTTCTGCCCTAGGGTCTTGCATAATGCTGCTTCGCTCATCCTGCTTGGAAGTGATTCCCCTAAAAATCTCAGCAGAGGTTTTTTTTTTAAAAACCACCAAATTATTTTCAAAGCAATTCTGGAACTCTTGGCTGTGAAATGTCCTGTATAAATAAAACCATGCTGGCAACTGCAACCCAGTCTAGTGGAAAGTGTCTCAGCCTACAGCAGTGGAGTTGGAACAAAATGATCTTTAAGGTCCCTTCCGACCCAAACGATTTGGGTTGTTATTAGTCTGCAGTTTGGATTTGTTATTACTCTACAGTTTTATAGTGCAAACTAAACTTTCCAGAAGATGGGGTCATTTTGCCTTGCCTTTAAAGATACCTTTATGTGCATATGGTACATAGAACAGAAGATTCACCTTCTGAGAACCTCTGCACCTTGCCTAAAACTGAGAGGAAGAAGAGACAATTCATGTGCTCTGCTTTGGGAACACAGATGTTGGGAGGCAAAATTCCCATTTGCTATTATAAAAGGAGATGGAGGGAATTTTGCTGGTTCCCCAGCAGCTCCTGGAGTATAAATATTTGGAAGTATTAGAAATAAAGCTTCATAATGGGGTTTAACTGGTACATTTGAAATCCAGTGGGAATCCCGCACAGCTGGAAAGGTGCTGGCTTCTGGACATAACTTGCTGACTTTAAATTAATATTCCCTTCCCTTTTCCTGGCCTTCCCTTGCAATAATGAATTACCCTGTTGGAACTCAGGCTCCACAAGGGTGTGCAGGGTGACACAGGGGGCTGGGGAGGGGCAGCTTGTCTGTGCTGATGAAACCATGGCTGATTGATGGGTGCTGACAGGGTTTACAGGAGCTCGTGGCTCTCCTGTAGATACCTTACATCAGCTGGTGAACACCCAGTAGCAGAACTGGTCTCTGCTTATGGGCTGTGCCTGTTTTTATCTCCTTAGTTTATGCATGTAAACAAAGATCACCCCAGATTTTGTACTGCATGGTCTACAAGGAATCATTTAGGGCAAAAGTGATTTCTGCTGGTAAGGAAGAAGTAGTTAATTGTTTACAGCAGGGTGCCCAGGGGAGAAAAGCTGCAATACCCTGTTGGGTACAGCCAGTCTGTGGCTCAGGTGTAGTTCCAGGCAGGGCTGTGCAGGATCCCTGCCCTGGGCTGGGGGCCTGGCAGCAGGACCAGGCTGCAGAGACACACGGCTGGGTGAGCAGAAACCAGCCCAGGTTCATGAGCTCAGGCTCAGCCTGCTGTGAAAGCAGCTCAGCTACTTTGGGCTCAGCTTGGATCCCAAATAAGCTGTGTGCACACAGTGCTTTGTCTCCTCTAATCACCTTGCCAGGCCCAGGCTGTCTCTGTGCCTGAGATAGGGCTGAGCCCCAAAACATCCCCAGAGCACAACTGAGAGCTGCTGATAGCAAATAAAAACCCAGATTCTTCTGGAGTACTGGGGGCAGCATCTTTTGTTTGCTTTGCACACAGTCAGTACTGAGCTTTTTGTTGCTTTCCTTGATCTTCGGAAGTCTGGGTCTGAATTATTTCTGATGCTGTGAAAGCCATGTTAAAGAAACTGTTTTAAGAGGAACAGATCTGGCAAACTGTTTCCCCTTGGAGAAGCAATATAACTACTCCTAATATGCCAATTTGCAACACTATCAAATCCAAGATCAAGGCAGAGATAAGTCTGCAGAAGTGCTTTAAAACTTGTTAAAAACCACAGTGCACAAACCGTTGTGAATTAGCACTGCTGTCATCAGTCACTTGCCACAGAAAAAGCTTATTTTCATGTCCAAATAAACCACTGTGACTGTGGCCAGGAGGAACTTGGAAAACTTCTGTTTTTTTAAAGCAATTGAAAGCAACTTTATTCCCTCCCTGCCTCACACCCACAACATCACCTGCTCACTGTTTCTTTGTCTCTCCATCTTTTTGGATCATTCTGTGCTTGCACTTGGTTGTTTCATGGCAGGATTTAAATTGGGCTGTCATGTTTCACAGTGTGTAGGACAGTTCATAAGACAACAGTGATGCAATATTGACCTTTGCCATGAATGTCCTCGGTGTGCAAACCACGGGAAGGCATTTATTCTGTGGGAGGGTGAGAAAGTGTCTGCAAAAGCCTGTTCAGAAGTGCAATGTGCAAGGAAGGGGGTTTCTTTTCAGTGAGTGGCCTCTTGGTGATGGAGCATGAATAACTGGATATTGATTTTTCTTGCCCTTACAGGCAGCACAGACCTCGTGTGTATAGTTCAGTTGAATGACCCTATGCAGAAGTTTTCCAGCTCTGTAGCCAAAAATGCTGCACATCCCTTTTGGAAGGAAGAGTTTATCTTGTAAGTAACTTGCCTACTGACAATACTTTCACACCTAAAGCACCTTTTTTTTTAACTTGAACTTTGTGAGAGAAGAATGGCATTTTGAAATATATCCATTCTTGGCCTTTCTCTGGGTGGCCTCAGAGAAATTTGGAGCTGGTTGGAACTTCAGGATATCTAATTACCTTCTGCATGGATATGAGATACAGGTCTCTAGATGTTCCATGGTAGATACATGATTCTAGTACATGGCAGCAGTCACAGGCATAATAAATCACCTCTTGCTTTCCTACAGTGCTAAAAAGAAGTGTTAGCAGGGTTTTGAAGTCACTTTACTGTGAAAACTGCATTTGAGGGAATCTAATGTGTCTTCATTCCCTCCCCTGGGTGGAAGAAGCAAATGTGCAAAAACAATTAGCCATGTAAAAAGAATGGTGGCTGTAAGTAAAAAGGGAGTGTAAAATTTACCTAGATTTTCTTTCTCCTGTAGAAGAAAAAAAGGGACTTTTGGGCAGCCTACACAGTATTCTGTGATTCACACAGCTGCTGTAAATAAGGTCAAAAGTGAGCAGTTCTGAAACTATTTTCATTTTCACTTTCTACCAGCAGAGCAACAATTGCTTCTGTGGTGCATGAGTTTAGGAAGGGGGAGAGTCACTGATGAATTTTCTTTTCTGAAGTATCACAAAGCACTTGAGCCAGTGGGTCTGTGATTCACTTCAGCCATCTGTTGGTGGAACAGCACCCCTGTTCAGTGTTGCAGAGCAAACAAGTTCCCAGCAGTTTTGGACAGGAAGTTTGTAAGAATAATGCCCTTCTCCAAGTGAAAGGGCTGAGAGAGGGCATGCAGGATGTGATTAACTTGACTGGAATTTGGTCTTGACACTAGGAATAGTGCTGGGGTTTCCACACTGCTTTTCAGAAGTGCATGAGGTAAGCTTGAGGGCTTTTACAGATAAATGATTAGGATTTTAGCAGGGTTTTTAAACTTTGCTCAAGTTCACACACACCCCTGCCCTTTTCTTTCTTCAGAGCCAAAATATCCTCCACTCTGAGCACCATGTGCTGACCACCATATCAGGCTCTGCTTTAGTTCCATGGCAAAGCAGCAGTAGCACCATCAAGGTGCTCCTGTCCCAGTTTTGGGGTGCAGGAAGGGTGGGAGTGGCAGGGAAAAACTTAAAATCTGCTGCACAGATGATGTCCCGCAGCATCTAATGGAGGTGGGGTGTCTGCAGCCAGAATCACAGAAACAGAAACATACCAAAATGAAATACATGTTTGCATGCCCTCAGGGGTTTTGGCAGAACACCTGCTGAGAGGGTTATAAAATAAAGTTTTACTGGAGGGTTCCTCAGTAGGTACCCAGTTTGCTTCACCGTCTCAGTGAGAGGAAAGGTTTTGTATCCATCTAAGGATGCACCACATATGTTACTCTGAGAGAAGTTCACCTGGGTTTGGTTACACAGAAACTCGTTCATGTTGGCTTGCAGCATCCTTGAGTCTTATTTTGGCAAAGTGATACTGACTCTTCTCCTTTAAAGCTGTAACTACTTTTGTTTCCTTGCATCTGTCCTGTTTTTGCAGGACACTTCCCTGCTTTGACAGGGATGTTGATTGAACCTGTTCCAGCATCCTGACTTAAAAATTTGATCCTGCCAGGAGAAACGAAGCTTTTGAGTGTTGCAGTGTAGCAGTCAGACCAGGAACCATCTTCAGCTTGGAGAGCAGCGTTTGTCAGCTGCTGGGGAGAAGAAAAACCTCTGAAATTTAACAAATAGCACCTGTGCAACAGTGAGGGAGGCAATCAGGCCATGATTGTCTGACTGTGATCTGTTTAGTCAATCTTACCCACCTTCAAGTTGCAGTGTTTGGCTTGGAGAGGGCTGAGAAAAGCTGGGGAAAGGGGAAAACACCTACATGGGAAGGAAAATCTGCTTGACCTGCAAAGACCTAACATGGTTTTGTTTCCTTCACAGTGAACTAAGTGCCAAATCAAAAGCATTGCAACTGCAAATAGTAGAAGATGGAAAGTTGGATAGTAAGTATTCAGACTGAATTAATTTGCATGATCAGCATGTGAGCTTTGCTGAGTGTTGTGTGTCCTCCTTTATTTCTGGATGGCCCTGGAGAAATTGTCACATCCTTCAGTAGTCACAGAAGGAGAACACACTGATCAGGTGCCTCTGTCATGCTCTGGGTTAAGGTTACAGAGAATCTTTGAGGGTTTCTTTCAATATTGTCAACATACTGAGTCTTCCAGGTGCTGATATCCTGTACTTTTCAGCCTTCTAAGCATCCAACAGATCCACTGTGAAACCTTTTTGGTTTCAAGTTAAGCTTTTGAGTTCTTTCTGTGGCTGCAAGGGAATCATGTGGGTTAATCCTAAATCTTTCCTTTTCAAGTCCCAGAGACTGCCTAACAATTCAGAGATAAAAATCACAGTCATGTGTGAAACACTGCAATTCTGATTATGTTGGATTAAATATAAAACACAGGGGCTCAAACATTTTTACAACTCGACTCTGGTGCTTTAGAATTATTTTTAATAATCTAGATATACAAAGTTGTGCAATACCTTGCTGATGATCTGTGGTTATTGGAGGGGTTGGAAAGTCAAATGTAGGCGAGAGCTTTAAAAATTTCCTCTGATATGGATGCTATTTTTTTTACTTTTAATAATAATGTGGGATTTATATGGAGTCAGGAAACTTGTATTGTTTCTTGCACAAAGTTTAGTCTTGACTGTACCTCAGCATCTTTAGTCTGTCAAACACCAAGATTGTTCTACATCCTACTGACAGTGTAAGTTTCATCCTGGTTTCCTGAAGGAAAAGGTCCCAGTGGATTGCCCTGACAATTCTCTTCCTCCCCCTCTGCCCCTCCATACAAATTTAGCTGTTCTCCCAAAAATGTAAATAAAAGACTCAGAATCACATTAGTAAGCAGAGAGCTGAGTTATGTGAATATAATGTAGATCCCTACTTGTATAATACAGGTACATAAAAGAGTTTATTACACCTGTTACACCTATTCCAATTGTAAGTGTTTGAGAAAATTGTTTAATACAAATTCTCAGCACATGTTCTGTGGGAACCTGACCCCAAAAGGCCAGTGAAGTGTAGGAATTCATTGTTTTTAAACATTCTGCTTTTCAAAGAAAACTAGGACTTCATCTCTGGAATGGTACAGTACCTTTGTTATTAGTTTGCTCCAGTCTAGTGGAGCTGATAAAGTCAGAGGAGGAGCAAGAGAACTCCTTGAACTTAAAGTTCAAATTAAGAAACACTATTGTTGTGATGCACCCGTCTACCAGGAATCCAGATCATCCTCTGAAATGAAAGATGCAGAAACTGGTTTGGAGATTGTTCAAGGACCTAACAGTTGTTCCCTTTTTTCCCTAAACATTCTGCATGTAAAGGGAAAAATAATGGCCAGAAACAACAGTAAATAAGTAATATTTCATGGCTTCATTCTTTTCTGTTACACAGTATTAGGCCAGGCTGAGGAATATTCATAAAATGGAAAGAAAGCTGTGAAATGTCATTTCTCTGCCCCATGGTGTAGAACCAGTTCTTGCAATTATCTGCCTGAATTTTCCTCCTCCCTTCCCATATTGTCTCCCTTATACATCCTGACAGCTTAGATGTGGGCTGACCTTGCTGATTTTATTCTTCCAGGTCCTTTGTCTGGGAAGGTGACTGTACCTCTAGACCTGTTCAGGAAACAACCCTCTGGCCAGCACAGCTTTGCACTGCACAGCGGGGCCAGGGAGAGCAGCTCAGACCCAGGGCCCAGCCTGGGATCCATCAGTGCAGAGGTACTGCTGGGTTTGGGGTGGCTCTTTTACTTCAGGAAGTGCTTGGGAATGCTCATCTTGTGCTTTGGATTTGTGGTTGAGTCAGAGCAGCCTGTTCTGCTTGCAGGATATTTATGTCTTACCAAAAGAATTAATTCTTGAGTTTGGCTCAGCAAAAACCTTAAAGGAATACCAGCTAGAAAGAGAGTTCTTCTTGCTTGACTGGGCTTCTGAAGTGGTGTTTTTCTGTCTCCTCAGTTCTCTTTTATAGAACCCAGTGAGCTGAAGGCACGGCAGGTCTCCTCTCCAGTGCTGGCCACCAAGATTGAAAAGGATCGTACTGTGATGCCCTGTGGGACCGTGGTCACCACTGTCACTGCTGTGAGAACCAAACCTCGTCTGGAAGGGAGGGCATCCCCTCTGAGCACAGGTCAGCACGTCCAGATCTTCCTGTGTTCCCTCACAGGGTTATCCATGGGCACCAGGAGAAGCACTGTGGGGAGTGGAATGTCAGGAAGGAGCTGTTTTCCAGAGTTCTCTGATGTGTTGGAGTGGGGTTGTTGTTCGTATTCTCCAGAATCAGGCTTTTAATTTTCCTGAAAACTTGTTTCTCACAAGAGGAGCAGTTAATGCTTATTTAATACCCTCTGTGAATCGTCACCGTGGGGTGAGGATGTAGAAGGCCTGGATTTTGGTGGATGGTTTTTCACATGACAGATACATCACTCTCAGAGGTTTGCTGATGACAGACCACCCTGGGCCTTCTAACCCTGGTCTGTATTATCATCTCTGGTGAAGGCTGGTGTTACCTGGTGACAAAATACTTTCCAGGGTGTTCTCCAGGAGCAGATTTTCCAGTTTTTCTTGGGAAAATTGCAAAAGTAAAACCTGTGAACAGTCGTGAAGTTTCACAAAGATCTGTGTTCTTTTAAGTTGTTAAAGCAAATCTTCTACTTAAGTGGGTGTTGTCTAATGTATTACAGTAGTAAATTTAAAAACCAATAAGTTCCTACACTTCACTAGCCTTTTGGGGTCAGGTTTACCACAGAACATGTGTTGAGAATTTCTGTTAAACAACTTTCTCAAAACACGATTTGAACAGGCATAACTGCTACCATAAATTCTTATGAATGTAATAAAAAATGTCTTGACCAGTTCAAATAACCAAAAAACTTGGTCCTCAGATTCTCCTGTGAAAACTCCAGTTAAAGTAAAGGTGACTGAAAAGGATTTCACTGTTGAAGCCCTCCACTCTCATGGTGCTCCAGTCAGCAAAACTTTGTCATCTTCAGATACAGGTAATAAAAATGTTTGAAGCTGCCAGTGGGAACATTTCCCTGTTGTGCATGTGGGGTTAATGGGATCCTGTTAAACAGCCAACCCATGTGGCTGCTGCCTGTCAGCAGCACTGAGATGTTCATGTCACAAAGCACTGTGGTTTGGGCTATAGCAGCCTTGCAGTAGAAGTCTGGTTCTCATTGGCAATTTAAATTACTGGTTTTGAATAAACAACAACAAGCTGTGGTTTGGAGTGGGGAGGTGAGTGCAGAAAAGCCAAAAGTAAGTCTTTTCTCTTGCTTGAGAATGAAAGATGCCTCCTTTCATAAAGGCATGGGGGATGCTGCACTAAATTAAAACTCTGTGATTTGTGCCTCTAAGTCCCCTGTGTCTGAAGAGAAGGCAGTGGCTGGACTGATGTAAGGAAGATTCAATTCTCTTCCTGGCCCTGCCACTGGGCTTTTTTGGGGTTGCTGTGCCCATTAGTCCACCTTCCTAAATCACCTGCATACAACTGATCAGCTGCGAGGTGACATTGACAATAACTTTAATTACAAATTCACTTTGAATTCTATATAAAACCTGTTTTTGTCTCTGGGGAATTTACCTTTTCAAGTTGCATCTCTAAATCTTCAGCATATTTTTCAGTCCTGTGTGTGAGCACCACTGAATCTTTTGGTAGCTCTGTGGGCAGCAGCAGGGACTGATGTGACCCAGTGTGGCTTCCAGGGGCACCTGGTGTGGAGTTCAGTTTGCTGGGTACAGATCTCAGTGGGGAGGGGACAAACCATGGATCTGGACTGCTCCTGGAGGTTTCTGAGGAACAGAAATGTATTGGCCAACAAATATGAGGAAGGGCAGGAAGCAGTAACCATGAACAGCTGTAACAGCACTTGGGTCTCTTCCTACCTGTAGGATAAGAAATACTCATATCATGAAGCACTGTGGTATTACTACATCAGTTTGGGGAATGTTAAGATAGTGCAAGACTTCTGAGTTGACTCTCTTGAGTGTTTAATGGTATGAAAGACACAAAACACTTACTGGAAAACTCATCTGGAGACAGCTTATTCCATATTGTTACAGACTGTTCTTATTAGGAGTGCAGGGGAATTACTGTGAAGTGTTTATTGCAGGAAGAATTACTCATTAGAACAAAAGCCAAATGAAAGAAACACAATGAAGCTTTTGGTGTGGCAGTAACTTGGGTAAAAGTTACTACAAACATCGTGGCAAAGTAGCAGCAATCACTCTGGAAATGTGCTGTGTCCGTGCCATAGTTCTGAGTGATGGCAACAATAAGAATTAATGCAGGGGCTGAGGAGATGGAAAAAGTCAAGGTTTGAGATGAGTGTGCAAGCATGCACACCCCTTGTGCTCCCATACTCCTGAACTCCAGGCCTCATCTTTTATTGCATTAATGTACCAGTAACAAAAGGCACTGCTCGATTCAGTTAACACTGGTGCTATTCCTGCCTCTGTTCTTTTGTTGTTGTTAAAACTCTTGCCAGAAAAGTCCACCTCAGGCAATGGAACATGGGGATTTTTGTCCTGTTGACTTTCTTAGCCTTGTTTGTTCCTGAGCTTGATGAATTTGATCAGTGTGTATTTGCTGTGCCCAAAGCACTTGTGTCCTAGATGCCAGAAAGGGCCATGCTTAAAAATAAACTTGTGTTTGTCACTAAAGAGCATCTTATACGGAGATTTTATATTCCTGTGCAGTGGTTGGAGGGGAAAAGGGGGTGCACTTTACGGGATTTGGAGGCAGCCACTTTGCCTTCCCCATTCCATCACGCTGCCACAGCAAATCTGGAAATGCTGAGGGGGGGATGTCTGGAAAAGGAGCCAAATAACAGAAAAAACTACCTGAGGAAGTAGCAGCATGTGCCAGCCTTGTGCCATGTTAGAACTATAGTTCTGCATGGCTGTGGGAACTCATGGTGTCCCCACTGTCACCACAGGATAGCAGTGCATTAAAATAATGGGATGTGTTGTCCAGGCTTCCAGAACCTCCTTTGTTCTTGTGGAAAGGGGTTGTAAGTGCCACTTCAGTACCTTTTCTCCAAAAAGGGGTGACAGGAGGGAAAGACAAGCCCTGATGGGCCGGGTGGTGAACTGGAAGATGTTTATGGTGTTTATGCCATTTCTGTGAATTTTAAGCCAAGGACAAACTCTGCCTGTCTCTGCTCTGTTTTTTCCTGTTTTTCCTTCTCCCCTCTGAAATAATCCTTTCTTCTCAGAGCTGCTGGTACTGAATGGCACCGACCCTGTGGCAGAAGCAGCCATTCGGCAGCTGAGCGAGTCTGCAAAGCAGAAGCTGAAGTCTCCTCGAAAGAAAAGCACCATTATCATATCAGGGGTGTCCAAGGTAGAGCAGAAAACAACACTTGGAGTTAATGCTTATTTCTGTGAAGACTTTTCTGCACTGACTGCAACATGAACATGGCTTCTGCTGTCTCTGCAGAATCCAGTTGTGTGTGCCAGGTTATTTCAAGGTTTACCTTGAAACAAGGTAACTTGTTTCAAGCTGAGCCAAATCAGGGTGTTGGGTTCTGATTGTTAGATTTGACAGCCTGACTAAAATGCACGGTGTCCTTGGATAGGAGTGGTGTTAGGGATTTGGGAAAATCAATTTAGGTGAGAAGAGAGGATAATCAGTCCTTCTCTGTGTTTCACCCATGTAGGGAAAATACTCAGAAGAAGTTTGAAAGATTTTTCTATTTTTTTTTCAAAGCTGTTAAAACCCTTTGAAAAAACTCTGGTTCTCTGGTCTCTGTTCCAGAGGGAGGGCAAACAAGGAGACAAAATTAAATGCTCTGATGTTTATTTTCTTAAAAGGACCAAAAGATTCTCTCAGTGTATGTTGACACTTCTTTACAGCAGCACATATAGGGGAGTCCTGTTATTTGTAGTGGGGCCAGGGGTAGGTGGAAGGCATTTACTTAATTCTTTTTTTTTTTCACTCCTTTGGCCTTTACAACATGATTAAAACTTTGTTAAATGCTCCTCTCCTTTAGTAGAGCTAAGGAAGCTTCAAGGGGTTAGCTGATGATGTGAACAGTCACAAGTGTGAAGAGTTAAAATAACTCCTGCAGGGAAGCTTGTTCTTCTCCAGCAGGATGACTTGTGTCAGTATTGTCTCTTATTTCCACTGGGCAGACCTCTTTATCTCAGGACAGTGAAGCTTCACTGATGATGGACTATGCTGCAGCCATGGACAGCTCCTGCAGGGAAGCAGATCCACCCACTGTGGAGGAAGCTGGTGCAAAAACCACCTCTGATGAAAAGCAGTCATCGGGTGCTTCAGAAAGAGTCCCTGATACCGGCCCACAGCAAAGCACCCACGAGGCCTGGGCTTTGGAGAATGGCAGCCAGCAGTGGGACACCAGCACCCTCTTAGACCAGACCTCTGAAGAAATATCTGGGAGCTCATTAAGTGTTTCAGAAACAGGGAGCGTGAAAAAGTCTAAAGGTACGTCACCCTCACTGCCACTTCAGTGCCTGCTTTCTCTATGTAATTGGCTGCAGCAGTTCATCCTTTCTTACTGATTTTTTTGTCCTTCACATTCCTTGTGATTGTGGTGTTGGTTGAAGCTGTTTCACTTGCAGGTCTGAGCCAGCTCAGGCTTTCTTACCCTCCCCTCCACGAGGAAACAGCTCATCCTTAGAAGCTGGCAGCTCACTACACCCAGCTCTGTTATTTAGGAGAGAAATAACTACTCACATTACCAATTCCTCAAGGAAAACTGTGTCCTTGTAACCCAGGAGTTGCCCTATATTAGCAGCCCCATTACCAAGGTGAAGAAGGCAGGGATCCACAGTTGCTTTCCAATACATTCCTCCTCCTCCTTCACACCTCTGAGCACAAGGCTCCCCTGCACTCACTAAAGTGTGTTCAGGAAGCACCACAGATGAAGCAGAAACTGCCTGATGAACAGATTCTCCCATAATTTGCTAAAGAAAAAGGAATAAAAGGTAATTTAATAAGTAAATAAGGCATTAGATCATTTTGCTTAGGTAGTTACACACCTGAATAGCTGCAGTTTGAAAATGTCTTAGGGTTCTTTATGTTTACTTGATAAAACCAGTAACTTACAGTGGTTTGTGGCTGTGTGGTAAACACAGGGGCTATTAGGAAGTCTTACAAAAGGGCCAGTGCAGTGGACTGTGCCCCAAACAGGCCCACAGATTGCACCTTAAAGTTGCAAAAATATTGTGTTTTCCACCCATAACCACCCCTCTTTGGCTTTATTATTTTATGTCCTATCCTCACCCAGAGATCCTGGAAATGGCTCACTACAAAATCTCCCTATTTTACTGGATTATCTCCCCCCCACACACAGGGCAGACACTGGAGCTCTTTGTCAGGACCCTCCCTTAGAGCATCGAGTTGTCTGGCCTTCCCACAGCTGTGCTGCTCCACATGAGAGATCAGGAGGGTGTAGCAACAATCCCTGTCACACACATGCTCAGGCACTGGAAAGCCTTGGGTGTTAGTAGGGTGAGGGGAATGGGTTAGTTGTCAAGGGATTTGTCTCATTTTGGAGCCTGGAAAAGTTTAGGAAGCTGTGTGAGAAACTGCAAAACTTCTGGACTCTTCAATGTGTTATTCTAAAACAAGCAAGTGGAAGTTTGTATGTGAGTTGTTGTCTAGTTCTGTGTTTCCCTGTGCAAAGAGATCAGGCTTCTAAGGATCCTTTTCACACAATTCACTCTAAGACTGCCAAAACCCGCAAAATATCTAATTTAAGAGGGTTGTACCATCTTGAAAAAAACTGGCTCAAATCCCTTTCATTATACACAGATGTCTTTGTGGAAGCCTTGAATCTCTGCTTTGTCACAGCTGAGTAGCTTTTATGAAGTAAGATAGGAAAGCATTTCAACTCTGCTGCCTTCAGTAAGCTGTGAATAGTTCAAGGCTTCTGTTTGTCAAATGCTTTCCCTTAAAAATCCCCCAAAAAACAAACAACAAAAAACCCACCACAAATAAAACCGCAAATGCAACAACAAAAAACCCAAACACGGCAAAAAACCCAAACAAAACCCCTTCTGCTTTGAAAAGCCTTTTGTGTGTATTAATGTCTTAAAGTTAGCACTTTTTTTTTTTACTCTTGCATATTTTTGTTTGTTTTTTTACCTTTCTGACTTCCTCTTTCTTACTCGGTCCATTTTATAAACTTAAGATGACTACTATGCCAGCCAGAATTAATTACCTACACAGTAAGTTATTTTTGTCTCTTTTTTTTTAAAAAAAATCCCTAATAAAATGTAGCTTTACAATGAGGCACTCATTGTAAAAACTGAAGCAACAATTAGTTTGGCACCCATTTTCCTCTTCCCCCATCCATTCCTTTTCTCCTTCCAGAATTACCTTCCTGTGCTTAGGTGTCTTAGCAGACCAGTCTGCTGTGACAAATCATCCTTCTGGTGGCTGTGCTGTCCAGGAGGGTCACACAGAGAGGGCAGCAAGGATGGCTTGGAGGGATGCTCTACATTCCTAATCTCTCTCCATCATGCCCATTTGCTGTAGTATCTGGCAATCGATCAAAATCTGCTCATGCAAACCCATAACTGGATATAGATATGCACAAGATTAAGTCAAAAACCTGCTGCTTACAGTTTTCTAGGTGAAGCTTTTCTAGCCTGACTTGTAGAGCTACCAGGATCTCAGGTATTTACAAAATCAGCAGGTATTTACAAAACCACCTGTGTAAAACTGTTTTGGAAGTTGGGAAGGAATGGAAAGCGATCTCTATTCGTATCCTTGTAGATATGGAAGGAAATCTTCCTCCTTTAGCACAAATGAGATTCAGAAGTGATCCCATCCCCACAAGCATTTCCAGAACACCCCACAGTAGTGCAGTGAGTTCATAGAGTGCTCTCTGCTCATCTCCTGCTGCTGGGGGCAGGGCTGGCACATGGATCCTGTTGAACTGGAGGCATCAGCATGCAAACAGCACATAAACCAGCACATAAACTAGCATGAGCACTGCCAGGCTGCTGCTCTGCCCTGCCCTGTCTCCCTCCCAGGGCTGCATGTCTCCACAGCAGCCAGAGCCACTGCCAGGCAGCACGCTCCAAACTGGCTCCAGACTGCTGGGCATGTGGCAAGCTTCCAGGCAGCAGTGACTGAACACCAGGGAGCTCTCGTGTCGGGGGGCTGCTGCTTGTGCCGAGCCTGTGCTGCTCTCAGGGAAGCTCTGCCCACGGTGTTTCAGCTGCAGGGAGGTGTCCCAGGCCACCGGCACAATTTTTGGGGCATTCTTAGTTCGCTGCTGTTTGCTGGTGTGGCAAATCAGTCTGAAATGACAGAATGGATGGGACTGAAAATCTGCTTAGGGATAAAGCCTTGTGTCCTCCTGCTGCTGGCACGGCTTCAGCCGCAGCTGCCAGGGCTGCTGGGCAGAACAGCTGCCTGCTCCAACAGGAGCTGCACAGCAGCGAGGCCTCTGCGTCCCCCCAGCCTCTGCACATCAACAACTGTCAGTGTCCTGGGCTGGAACACTGCTGCTTTTATGCTGCTGACAACAGCTTGAAGTGGTACTACCTTGCCAAAGAGATCAATCAGATGCTGATGGGAGAGAAGTCAAGATTCAAATCCACGAGTTCTGGTTGCTTTCAGCTGATTTCTGCTTCCCATCCCACTGTGCCCTGTGAGGAGAGGCTCAGCAGCTGCCAGAACAAACATGCTGGAATATCCTCCCAGGTGCTGAGTGCTTAGCCCTGAAAGTACAAAGTAATAAACCCAAGTACATGCTTGTGACTGCTTTGGTGTGCACAAAGCAGCATCTGGCTGCCGTGAAATACCTGTTCTGCAGCTGTCACTGTGCAAAGAGACACGCAGCCCTTGTCAGGTCCTAGGAGGACAAACATTTAATTCTAGCTAGTGGCAGTGTCCCATGAAAGAACTGCTCTGTGTTGTTTTTTGTGGCTATTTGCAATGGGAGGAAAAGCAGCATCGAGACTGTGCTTTGACAGGAATTAATATCTGAACTGAGAAAGGATCAGGAAACCTGATAGTCCTGCAGGGAGGAGGTATGGAAGCTTTGCCAGGAAGGTGACTGTCCCCAGATACGAGTCTGACTGCCAGAAGCTCCTGTGCTGAAATGTCACCTGGGTCCCCCTCCATTCAAACAGGCTCCTGCCACCTGGGACAGCACCCCTGCCCAATTCCATACACAACTGATGCTATTTTAACACAGAGCTGATGTCCTAACACCAGGCTGAGCCGTGCTGGTAGCCTGGAGCTGTCCCTGCCAGCTGCACACCAGGAACATGGGCACACATGCAAAGGGAGGGTGGAATTTGGCAGAATGGCTGCAAAAACAACCCAAGCTTGCAAAGAGAGGAGTAGTGATAACTGCTGTTGGCAACATGAGTCCCTGGTGGGATGACAGCTGCAATTGCCTTGGCTGCATGCTGGGTTTGACATGGGGTCAAGGGAAGGAACACAGCAAAATAAAGCAACTTAATTTACCGCAGGAGGGATTTGGGCAGACTTCTGAACCTGTTGGAAGCAGATGTAATATTATTTTTAATCTGCTTGAAATGCATTGCTATTCCTGACAGGATTTTAAAATAGCAAATGCTTTGTGAGTGTTACTCTGGGTGGTGCTGCCGAATTTGTACAGAACACCTGCTGCCTGGCTTGTACAGAACCACTGCACACACGTTTACTGCCAGGTACTGCTGTCCTGCATCTCAAATTGAAATGCCACCTTCACGTGGTGCCTCACCGGCTGATCTTCACCTCCTTTGATGTCTGAGACAACAAAGAGTAACATTATTTGCTCTCTTTCATCCTTTTTATAAAATCCTTCCTACTTTACTGGTTGGAAAGATTGGATGTGCCTCTTTGACACGTGAGAGCCCAGGGTACAACCCACACCAGTCGCTGTGCATGTGTGTATGACCACTGGCTTGGCCTCCAGAAAAGCATTTGGAGTTAAGTGTAAGGAAGGAGAATTCCACAAGATTGGCTTAAATCAGAGGGTCAGCTTTCCTCAGTCATGCTGCAGTTAAAGCTGAGCTTCAGGAGGACAGCAGCCTGTTGTGTCTAAAGTGCCCTGCGCTTTCCTCCTTCCACAGGTGGGATTTTGAAGAAAAGCGCGAAGCTGTTTTTCCGCCGGCAGCATCACCAGAAGGACCCGGGAATGAGCCAGTCCCACAACGACCTGGTGTACCTGCAGCAGCCTCTGTCAGAGGAGAGCCACAAGAAGGGGGGGACACTCTCACGGATTCTGAGCAAGAAGCTCCTTTCCAGGAACAAGAGCAAGAGCAAACTGAACGGTGCTTCGGGAGAGCCGTACCTCTAAAGCTGAACCCTCTGCGATGGGATCCTTGCTCACCAGTTGAGCACTTGTTTACAGAGCAGTACTAGAGAATACAAATGTGGCTGATGACTTGCATAAAAGGGTGTTCACTATTAACAGTGGTCTTTTTGGTTTATTTTTCCAAAACACTTTTTCTCTCTGATGATGAAGTCGCTCCTCCAAATACAAGCAGTGCTGAATGTGTCCTGGCAGCTTTCGTACAAGCTGGTTGTGGTTTCTTTTGGAAGAGGAGGGAGAATGGGGAATGGTGCAGGTGGGGACTAGGAAGGCACCAGGTGTCCTGGGGTGCATTGGGAAGAGCATTCCCAGCAGGTCAGGGGTGATCCTGCCCCTGTGCCAGCCCTGCAGGCACCTCTGGGGTGCCGTGTCCAGCTCTGGCTCCTCAGCACAGCAGGGCCAGGGAGCTCCTGGAGCGGGGCCGGCGGAGGCTGCGCAGCTGAGGAAGGGCCTGGAGCATCTCGGTGCCCAGGACAGGCTGAGGGAGCTGGGGCTGCTCAGCCTCGAGAGGAGCCCCGGCTGAGAGGGGCCCTCAGGCCTGGCTGTCCCTGGCTGCAGGGAGGGCTCAGGGCAGGGCCCAGGCTCTGCTCCGGGGCCCAGCAGCGGCACCAGAGCCACGGGCAGGGCCTGAGCCCAGCAATTCCCCTGCCAGGGGCACAACTCCTGCCCTGGGCAGGGCCTGAGCCCAGCAATTCCCCTGCCAGGGGCACAACTTCTTTATTGTGCAGTGACCACGCACTGGGACCAATTGCCCAAAGAGGCTGTGGATTCTCCCTCACTGGAGATACTCCAGAACTATTTGGACACAATCCTGTGCCCTGTGCTCTGGGATGGCCCTGCTGGAGTGGGGAGATGGCACCAGATGACCCCACTGTGATTTCCAGCCTGCCTGATGCTGTGGGGAGGACCCAAATGTGATTACCTGGTTCACATCAGCTGGGAGCTCAGAACTGAAACATCCCACCCAGCTGATGTGACTGAACCACTACAGAGAGAGAAGACACCACTGTGCTCCCTCACTGCAGCCTGCTACAGCAGCAACTGATTTTTCTAGTCAGGCTGAAAGGGAAAACAAAAAGGGGCCCAGATCCAGTTTGTGTTGCAATTTGGAAGCGGGTAAGTGCTCAGAAGCAGAAGGAAAACGCTGACTCAGATATCCTACTGTAATAACTGTAGCCTGCTGTAATCACTGCTCGGCCTGTGTAGGTGGAGAGATGCCTTTGATACTAGCCATAAATCAATAAATTATGCAAATACCAATACTAGCATATTGTTCAATGTTCTGCTTTAAAAAAAAAAGGCTTAAAAAAACAGAACTTTTTTTTTTTTAAATCTACTTGAGTCTACTTCCAAACAAAGTATTGGCAAAGTCTTACATGTAGCTTTTCTTCCCTGTGTGAGAAGTTGTATTGCTGATGCAAAAACTCATCTTAGGGGCTCTAATTCCTTCTCCCAAGTGCTTGTTAGACAAGTACACAAACTGTTATATCAAATGCAAAGCTAGGAGCAATAAATGGTGAATAGAGCATAGGTAACCCTACAGTGCTTTTCACTGGATAGTTTGTCTTAGTTGCCAAACACTTACTAAGATCTTAAAAAACAAAATTGTGAAGAAAGCTTTTGGAAAAAAATAGTAATTCCCTTAGTTCAGTTTCTAGATCTACCAGTGTTGTCATGTGCTGAGTGGTTGGTCAGATGAGTTTTTTAGTCTTTTTTTCCTTGTTAAATACTGCACCTGGCTCCTTTAGTCTAAAATGAAAAACTGATGGAAGTGAAGGCAAAGTTCTCATTTTGGCTGTTAAGAAGAGTAAAATGTCAGTATTTCACAGGTACCATCTTTCATGCTTTACCTGTACTTTTCCATCATCTACATTCCTGCTGAGGACAAAGGACTGAGCCTGTTCTCTTCAGCCAAGAAAAACATCCATTCTTTCCAACTAAATTACTGACGTGAATGGATGATAGACCTTGTGCCTACTTTGCCAACAGTGATTTTTTTCCCCTGGCCCCTTTCCTCCCTTTAAGCTATCCAACACTTTGGCAGATATTTGGGCTTTCAACTTCAAGCATTCATCAAAAATAGAAAGTCACTGAAGAACAGAAATACATTTCAAACTTCTGACAGACTCAAGGTTCCCTGGTAAATCAATATCAGAGTAGAAGGGCTTTGGTTTCTTTTTTTCTTTACCAAGAAAATTAGAACTGAACTGTCAAAATCTTTTAACTGTTTAAAAATACTGTTTATGTGTAACCTCCTAAGATCACTGTGGTAGTACAGTAGACCAGACTATCAAATAGTTGTACGTTTAAGCATGCTGCTTGTTATGGAAACACTTGAAGGCATTTTAATGTTCCTTATTTTGAAAACTGGTTACAGATGAATCTTTTGGAGCCGTAATGTGCTTACAAATCCCAGTTCAGTAATACAGGTTTGTCCAGCTTGAATGTGCCTGAACAGTTTTGTTTGTTTCTAATTTAATATAAAGTAGAAGCTTTGTTTCTTCGTTTGTTCTACAGGGGGTCACAATGTGAGCATTAAAACCCCTGATGTCATGTTCCCTCAACAGACACTTTGTCTCTTGATTTTACTAGGAACTCTCTGTGTTATGGGGCAGAGTAGGCACCAAGTCCCTGCCATTTTTAAATGTTCAGTCTTTGTTGCTGAAGGACAAAACCACAACTGATCACCGAGTTCAAGAAATCCAAGTGAAACTGCTCTCCATGGGTAGCACATACACTAAAAACAAAGAACTGTGGAATTGGGAATGTAGAGGCAGCATATGATCTACTTGAAGTCTTAAATTACTGAGCTGGGATTTTAATTTACAGAAGCTTTAGCATGTGCTGTAGAATGGGGTGAAGTAACACCGAGTAACTTGCAGGATACAGGAGTAGGGTTTGCTTGTAACTTACCCCAGGGGAAGGATACACATGAAAAAAGTGGGGGTTTGGTTCATCTCAAGGTCTTGATGACCGCTTGAATGCTTGTCTTGATGGTGGGAATGAAGAACATTCTTTACTGCAAACTGTATGAAGGTTTGGGCTCACATGTCTTGAGAGAAAATGAATTCTTCAGATGAGGAGAGCAAGGCATTTGGTGTAAAAAGGGAATCTTGTTTTTTACTTGCCGTCACTCCTCAGGAAAATAAACACTGTTTGGTTTGATGTTGGATCTCTGTATCTGGCTGGTGTGTTCCTCACTTCTTACTCCTCTGCAAATAATTTATGTCCTGCTGTGAAAACAAGCTCAGGATCTACACACAAAGGGACAATTGATTTGCTCAGTCGTGACAGCCCCAAAGATCCACAGTGCTGAATCCCATTCCCTCCTTAGGTTGTCATTTAAGATCAGGACATCTGAGGATGTACATTTTTTGTGTATTTGGGTCAGTGTGAGCTGAATCCTCACAACCTGCAGGATCCACACTGCAGGTTTGGGTCAGAAAGACTGGATTTGTCAACTGGCACAAACAGCACTGTGATGTGTCCTATGCAGTTCTGTGAAGGATGCCAGAGGGAATCATCTCCTGTATTTTGTAATTTGATCCATTGCTCAAATGTCTGGTTATTAAAATTATAAATTATTTTAATAACTACCCACTTGAACTATAGATAAAATCTTTATATGATATTATTACACTGAAAACTTCTCATTTACTGCCTTGCAATTTAATTATGTCAGAACAGTGGATTGGAAGCAACCTGTGAAATATTAATTCCTTTTTGTCCCTTTTCTCACACTTTCGTGTTTCTGGGTGTTCTGTACAGCAAAGAAGGCATGGTATTTATTTCATGAGGACTAACAGACAAAGGCTTGCTTTTCCTTTCTAAAGAATGTTTCTGCCCATAGCTGAAACTTCTTAATATGTGTTTGTAGTTTGATTTGCTTTATGGTGTTTAAATTTGCCTCGATGGAGACAACCTGAATCTTCACCTAACCAGGATTTGCCTTGGCTTTAGTGGGAATTTTGACTGAGTAAACAGTACAAGAATTAAATTGTTCTTTGTAGATGGAAGCAATAAAACTGCCCAATATCTCCAGGGGGAATACAAGCTAAGTAATTTTCTTAAAGTGATGGAGATCACTTTCAAAGTCACTTTAAAAAGGAGGGGAGGACTTTATCCCTGGGTCACTGGTATTTCATATCCTACTTGCCCCAGGAAGAAATTACAGTCATTTCACTCCTAACAATGGATGGAACTTGTGAAACTGAGGCAGAAAGAATGCCAGGGTAGGAAAAAGCTCACTTTGAAAGCAAAATACCTTTGCAAAACTTCTTCAACTTAATGGACAGGTCATACACTGTGCAGGCATTACGCTTTCTGACAGATTTTCTTTTTCCCTGCTCTTGCTTTGTGAGACAGGTTGGTGCTCCAGGCCATACAGGCCTTGCATCTGTCTTGCTCTTGAAAGGACTGGACTTACCGTGCTGCTTTTTTGATGAAATTGCCTGGCAATTACACCAGTGGAATTTTACAGCATTTCCTGGTACTGCATCTCCTTGCTGGTTCTAGGTGTTTTTCCAGTGAAAACTTTCTGCTGTGTATTTCTTGCAGAGTTTTGGTGTTCTTTGATGAGCAAAACATCATAGGAAAAAACAAAGTTGAAAGCATAAAATGCTACCAGATGTGGATGGGGAAGCAAAATAAGAATCTTGCTCTTGTTTTAACACTCTTTTTAGGCCTGGTAGCTCTGGGTGTTACGAAGAACAAGGTGAGAGCTGCCTGGATTTTTGAAGTGAGTTTATTGCAGGCTTTGAACTGAGGTTTGAGACAAGTGCTTATCCTGGTGCAGAATTAACTGTGCCATAGCTCCAGGCTAAGACATTCCTCTTGTGAGTGGGAACAGCTGACCTCACGCTCTGACCTCCACAGGACCTAAGTGGATTTACTCACATGTTTAAAGTCAGCATATGCTTCTGCACATTGCTAAGCCTCAGCCATGGTGACAAACAGCTCCAGATTAATTATATAACAAGGGTGATTACTTTAAGTTAAGGGTGAGTAATGCCACTTCACTCAGGATATCCAGCAAGGTGCTGGCGTGGTGTGAAAATAGCTGGGAAGGAAGGATCTGAGGTCTTTCCAGTACTATAACTCTGTATTTCCCAATGATGTATTATGATCTGTATTATTCCAGGTGGGATAAACATTTTTTTCCTAACATCAACTGTCATAGTCACTTCTTCTGTGGTGTGTTTTTACTTCTGTGCATAGTTGGTGCAATTATGAAATCTATGATGTACAGATTTATTATCTCTCTACAAAACCCTAAGAGGATTTTTTAAAGAAGTGACTCCTGCTGTACATACAATAAAAGCCAATTGTCTCTGTGTGGTGTGCTGTCCTACATACCCAGGTGTAACAGATGGTTTTCTACTCTCCTTCACTAATTTGACCTGTTGCTTAACACAGACCATTTATTTACCTGTTTGTTCAGGAGCAGAGTTCTCCACCTATGCCATGCCCTGACGCTGTGGGCTGTTCCTGATAACTCCAGCCTATCAGGTAGCCCCTTGTTGCTTGAGAAATCACCTGAAATGTGGATTGGGTGGGAATCTTATGGCAGAAGGAATTGTGGAGCTCATTGTGGTTACTAGTTTTTTTTTTTCTCTCAGTTATGTTGTAATATCCTGAATTAGGGGGCAAAGGAGAAGGAGTGTTAGGGCCTGGATCCTATGGAGAAGACACCAGTACTAAATGAGCACAGCCTGGGAATTAGGTTATTTTGTGATGATTTTATTGAAAAGGTTATGTTCTAAATCAGTGCTGCCACAAAGCCCTACCAGACTGAGGGGGAAAAAACCCAACCCCAACATTAAAACCACCACAACAAAAAAACCCAACAAAACAAATAAAAGGCATTCACATTAAAATAGCCACAGTAATATTTCCCTTCCAAAGATGAGGGCTATACCCTCTTATAAAAGGAAATGTTACATTCCCTTACTGGGAATTACTGCCCACATTTACATGCCTGTTTATTTCATACTCTGGAAGTGCTTAGCTCAAATTTCCTGATAATCTCCTACTGACAAACTTTCATCCTTTTCCTTCCTGCTCTAATCTGGGGGGAGGTTTTTTACCTTGTATGATGCCATTACGTTAGCTAAAGTGACAAGACCTGTCAGAGGGAGAGCACATCTCTGTATCCAGGTGAGCCTGGCATAAAATGCAACTTCACAGTCTGATGTTAATGCTGAAAAAAAAACAATTGGAGCTGCAGGATCCAGGCTCACATGCATTGCAGACATACAGATAACTATTCTGAATTAATTTATACTTACTCTGACAAAGTGAATCCACTGCAAGTAGGATAAACCACTCTGGTGTGCTGGATGCTGGAGAAAACCAGGCAGAAGTCCATGAGAGTATGCACTGAGATATACAGGGAAAGTAAGTAAAAGCAGATTATACAAAAACTACCAGTCAGCTTCAGTCTTTGAAAAAGCAAATTATTTGTACATGCAGTGAGATCCCTGAAAAAACTCCTCTTACTACTCCTGTAGTCATTTAAAACTGTTGACAAATGTTTTTGAAAGAAGAAATGGTTCCCCATGCTGAAATTAACACAGTTTTGCCAAGTACAATATTTTCAAAATTCAGATGCTGCATTGTTTCAGTTTCCCCAAGCACCTGACAAGACGGTCACAGCATGGCCATGAATGGTGCCCTGGGGCACATCAGGAAGAGCATTTCCAGCAGATCAGGGGGGGATCCTGCCCCTCTGCTGAGCCCTGGGAGGAACGTCAGGGGTGCTGTGTACAGCTCTGGCTCCTCAGGACAGCAGGGACAGGGAGCTCCTGGAGCAGGGCCAGTGGAGGATGACAAAATAAGGGACTGGAGCATCTCTGCTATGAGGAGAGGCTGAGGGAGCTGGGGCTGCTCAGTCTGAAGAGGCAGCCAAGAAGGGATCTCATTAATGTGTATAAATATCTAAAACATTATTGTGTAGAAATGTCTAAAACATTAATGTGTATAAATGTCTAAAAGGGGGGATGCCCAGAGGATGGATCCAGGCTCTGCAACAGGACGAGAGAAAGGGGCAAGAACTGATGCACAGAAGTTCCACCTGAACAGGAGGAAGAGTTTCTTCCCTGGGCAGTGGCTGAGCACTGAGTGGATTGTCCAGAGACCTTGTGGAGTTTCCCTCACTGGAGATGCTCCAGAAGCATCTGGATACAGCCCTGTGCCCTGGGATGGCTCTGCTTGAGCACAGAGGTGGGAACAGCTGACACACTGTGGTCCCTTCCAGCCTGACCCACCCTCAGAATACTCTCCACACGTCTCTTTGAAACTGCTGCAGAAGGGTTTGTGGGGTGGGTGAGAATTGAGAAAGGCCCTGCCCTTTGCCAGCTGTTAAAGATGTAGCCAGATGTGAGAGGAGCACATTCCTTGGAGAAAACAGAGCTGGTGCTGCCTGCTTTCCATCACCTTTTGATCTCTCGTGGTGTTCTTACAGCAAAGGCTGACCAGTCACACCGTGGTGGCAGAGAGCACTGCATAAGGCTTTGGGAGGATTCCACCGCAGGCTACACTTCTCAGCAGAGCAAAAAATTGGGGCATCTTGCTTCAATACAAAAAGCCTGCATGCTTCTTGCCCTGGCCACTGCCTGGAGTGGTGGAATAACCTGAAGGTTTAAACCCCCTTAAATGATTTGTGCTGTCAGGAACAGCAGGGCTGGACCCTGATAGATCCTGGTGATGCCAGGATGATGAGATTTAGAAATCACAGAATCATTTAGGTTGGAAAAGACCTCCAAGATGATCGAGTCCAGCCTATGACTGATGCCCACCTTGTCCCCAGCCCAGAGCACTGAGTGCCACCTCCAGCCCTTCCTTGGACACCTCCAGGGATGGGCACTCCAAACCTTCCTTGGCAGACAGTTCCAATGTCTAATCACCCTTTCAGTGAAGAAATTCTTCCTAATGTCCAACTTGAACCTCCCCTGGTGCAACTTGAGACTATGTCCTCTCGTCCTGGAGCACTGAACCTCAGTGAGGCTCGGGTAAGGAGGCACAGGCGCTTCTGTACAACCAAGGCTTGGCTGAGGAAACACCACAGAGCCAACAGCCCACCAGGTGCCTGATGCGGTTTGTGTCCAGAGAAAGGCAACACAGCTGGGGAAGGGTCTGGAGCACAAGCCCTGTGAGGAGCGGCTGAGGGAGCTGGGGGTGTTTAGCCTGCAGAAAAGGAGGCTCAAGGGCGATGTTACTGCTCCCTACATCCCCCTGACAGGAGGGTGCAGCCAGGTGGGAATCAGGCTCTGCTCCCGGGGGACAAGGGACAGGGCGAGGGGAAATGACCTCAGCTGCGCCAAGAGAGGGTCAGGTCCGACATCAGGAAGGATTTCATCACAGAAGGGGCGATGAGACATTGGAACGGGCTGCTCAGGGACACGGTGGAGTCCCCATCCCTGGATGTGTTTTAAGGATAAACACTGGACGTGCCACCCAGTGCGGCGGTCTGATAGACAAGGTGGTGTTGGGTCATAACTCGGACTGGATGATCCTGGAAGTCTTTTCCAACCTAACCAATCCTATGATTCTGTTTTTGGCAGCCCTCCCGCCAGCCCGCTCCGAGCCGCCTCCCCCGCGGCCGGCACTGCCCGGGACGAGATGGGAAACCCGGCGAGAGCCACCCGGGTGCTCCGCCGCCTTCAGCGCGGCCACCGCCCGCCTCCAGCCCGGCCTGGGGCTGCGGAAGGCTTTAGGGGCTCGGGCTTTGGACCCGCCCGGGACGGCAGCGGGGTGCCAGCACCCTGGGCGCTGGAAGTCTTTTCTGGACGGCGACATGGACGGCGACACGGACGGGGTCAGGGCCGGGGCCGGCCCCGCCGCACTACACTTCCCGCCCTGCTCCGCGCCCGCCCGCGCCGGCTTCCGCTGGCGCGTGGTTTCCGGAGCGGATCGGAACCCGGAGCGCGGATCCGATCCGGGTCTGGCCATTCCCGGGGCAGGTAATGCCGGCTCCCCGCGCTCCTC